>JAQGAD010000261.1:0-50958 GCA_034696625.1 Isotomurus palustris | reverse complement strand
CTTTTGAATGTCGTAGATTTTCCAGCTCCATTGATTCCGAGCAATCCAAAACATTCGCCTTTCTTGACTCCCAAGCATAGTTTGTCTACTGCTGTGAAATCCCCGTATCGCTTCGTCAGATCCCTAAAATGTATGACAGGTCAGTTCAAATGCTGTAACAAATAATTACTGTACTTTTAAACTGTAGATCTACCTCAATATCAAATTGTCTTCTGCGAAAAGCTGATTCAAGCTAGTGCTTCGAATCCTCAGGTTTTCGTTAGAAACATCACTATCCTCGATGAGAACTTCGTTCGAAGCCTCAGCCACCGGCTTCTTACGACGGCAATTGATTTTACAAGAAACCTTCGCAAAGATTTTAGATTCCTTGATGAATATGATGATGAAGCAAATTGTTCCAATTAAAAATAAGAAAAATAAATTCCTTCCAATTCCATTGGGACTCCATCCCAAAAAACTTTTGGGGTATTTGGTACAACAACTGTTGTCTGGATCGTCAGTACAAATTTTGTCTCTTCCCAGTAACAAAATTACTGATGGACATTTTGCTCGGATTTGTTGGTTCACAGCTAGTTGCGAAATTCCGTATCCTAAATCCTAATTAATACAATACGTAATGTTATTGTTGTTGACGAACATACCAAACAAATAAAGTGATGTCTGATTACATAGTTGGGGAATATCATGAAAATCCAGTCCAAAGTATTTGCCACGTTTTCCAATTCCAGTTGAGGAACACTCAGAATCGAAATGGCAAGAATAGTTGCCATTCCTAAGGATTAAAAAATCCATAAATTGTTATTTTTTGCTGTACAAAATTCAACGCATGAAAGACTTAATATTCTTCGAACCTGTGAAGACATTGAACAGAACCATTCGAGTGAATCCACTGGAAGGAATAGTAAAGGAGAAGGAGAACAAATACATGAGGGGAATAACTCCCCAGCCGTACATCAAAAGAAGTAGGAAGACGTATCCCAACATCTCGGCACTGCTAAACTCTTCTGGTTGGAAAGCCGCAAGAACGATGATCATGGCGATGCAAGGCAAGATGTAGTTGAGGGAGTCGAACAAAAACGAAGCGATCCAGAAGACAGGATACCGGACACCAGAGACGTACTGCAAGTGTTTGGCATTAGTCTCTCGTTCTTTTATGAGAAACACAATGAAACCGGCTGCCAGGAAAGACATTCTGGAATTGGAGGAAAGATTATGCAGTCAGAAATCAGGTGCTTCATCATCCCTATTGTGCAAAATATACCCGAATGAGATGGTAAATCCGATGTTGAATCCACTTGACTGTGCATTTCCAATGTTGTCGATTTCATCAATAGCAGTGGGAGGAAGAGGGTAGTTGGTGACGGAAATAGGAATGTTTGTGCCGTTCCCATACATCAACGCGTTGGAAATCATGTTGAGTGCCACAGGAGGAGAGTGGAAAGGTTGGTTGTTGAAGAATCCAGTGACTTTCGGTGGATTGACGTCTTCTTTCCTCAGTCCGACAATCATTCCGTAGTTTGTTCCTGGCAGGTCTTTGTCACTCTACAATGGGAACAATTTATCAATATATCAGCATGCATATTATTCATTATTTCATGACAAAACTGTTATTTTTTATCCGAAACCTTACTTCGCTAATTATGAAATTCGTGATGTTCTGATTAGCCAGTCGAATAACGGAGGAAAATTTTCTAGCGTGGTCTTCATAACCTTGACATATGGTATCGCTGGTGTCGTTGCAATCAACTGGGGTTCTCACACTTCCGTACGAGTTCCATTTCTACAAATCATATTCACAAGTTTGTTTATTATAAGCAGAAATAAAATAATACTAATGCCATAATTATGCATCGTATTTATCCAGTTTAAGAAACTCACTATCAGCATCAAGAAGACTTGCGAGATTTAACTTAAGTATTACTCTTATACCAAACTTTACCAAAGTTGTATCAATATTTAAATTTTCTTACAGACAAAGACAAGTCCAGAGAAGGAGGATCCAGAGCATTGGGCATTGTTTTAGTCAGTATCATCGTGATGATTAAGAACAAAACAGGGATGACAGTCTGTGTCAACATTCTAGTTAGTCAAAATCACTCATTCAAATAACGAACCATGTCATGTCATTTTCAATACCTGAGCAATCAGAAGTGCTTTGTTTCTTATTGTGTACAGAGATTTCTTCACAATCATGGCACGAAGCTAATGAGAACACAGAACACCAGACAAATGTGAATATTTGAATCTGAAAGCAATCGAAAATAGTCATCGTGAAACTGGAATACCTGTTGCAAAAGTAGAATTGCGCCAGAATTGCGATGCAGTTTCTTATAAAGCTTATTCTTGTCGTGATCCACTGGTATTTGGACATTTCCATTTCCGTTGGTTTCGTTTGCACGAAGTTCTTCCTCCATTTGTTTCCCAACTCTGAATAAATTGTTGAATATAATAGGCAAACTTCAATATTTTCAATCTAATAACTAGACGCAGGCTCTGATAACAATCGCCGTCTCAACTTGCCTCATGAAGACTTCTTCCATTGTAGTGATACTTGCTCCGTAGCTGGCAATTCCCAATTCGTCTTTAGACCTCTCCAAGTCTTCAAACAAATCTGGGAAGCGATATGACATTTCTTCCGGTAACGAGTAGCTCAATTCTGCTCCCACATTTTGATCAATAATGACATCAGGAATGACACGTCTCAGGAAATCTGTGATGCGATTCACGTCACAATGAGGTTGTTTCACCACAATCAAATGGTAACCTCCGCCTGTAAGATATAGTGAGATTGAAAATAATGTTATATTTCTGAGCAGTGGGATACCGTTTGATAAACAGATTGTGTGGGACTTACCGTATTTCTTCTTCAAGAACAAAGAGCTACCGCAACATTGAACTTGTCCCTCAGCCATAATTGCAATTCGATCTCCAAGTAAATCCGCTATAAAGGAAAGATAATGCTTTGTCATGTGTGAATCGAAATCATACATAACTTCTGCTTGTAACGAACCTTCGTCCATGAAATGAGTTGATAAGAGAATCGTTCTGTTGCGCTTTTCTTTTGTAATCAAGTCCCAAACCTGACGTCTTGCACCTGTTGAAGCAATAATCTTTCTGTTTTATACGTTTTTTATTCTATTTACATTTATATCTATCTTTTAACCTATTTATAACTCATACGAAGTTACCTGGGTCCAAACCCGAACTTGGCTCGTCCAGCAAAACAACCTGCATGACAGAACAATGACAATTATGAAGTACAGAAGAGTCGGAGTCACCTAGAAATATTTATATTAGGGCTAAATTAATATTCGTCAAAATTCTTACCCGAGATCCACCCACGAATGCTATTCCAACACTGAGACGACGTTTCATGCCTCCAGACAGGGCCATCGCTTGTGCATCCCTCTTGTCCTCCAAATTAATCGCTTTCAACATTCTATTAACTTCTTTCTCAACTTCTGGTCCCTCGCATCCCTTCAACTGTTGGGGATTTGAAACAATTACCTATTAGTTGTCAGTTCACCCAGAAGGGCGACAGGGTTCACGACTTACCATCGCAAAGAACCTGAGATGCTCAGTTACGGTCATTTCGTCGAAGAGTACGTCGTGTTGAGGACACAGCCCTAAGTTGTCTCTAACTGACTTGATATCATTCCGAATATCGTATCCATTTACGATTGCAGTTCCAGACGAAGGAGGAAACAATCCTGTGAGCATACTCATCGTTGTCGTTTTACCAGCTCCGTTATGTCCTATAACATTTACCATTTGTCTTTTTACCATTTGACGTATGCTTGCTAACAATCTTGACTAATTTTCGATTTTAATAGCTACCTAATAAAGCTGTAATCTGATTGTCATAAAAGTTGAGATGTAAATTGTTCACAGCTGTTTTAGGACCGAATTTCTTTGTCAGTCCTTGAATTTGAACTCCAGCGTGAGCGTTTGGTTCTTTTTCAAAGTACTGAGGTTTCTTCTGTATCGCAGCCGCTGAAGTCACATCGTTAACTTCTTCTCCCCTCGGAGTTCCAAACCAATACCATTTCTGCGCAACATCAATTAAAAGCACGCTTTAAGCACACAGTATTTGAAAAATTTAAGTCTGTGGCATAAATGAAGACTCACAGTGAATGGGAAGTACCAAGGCATCGGAAGTCCATATTCTCCTGGCCACACCCCCTCAATGTAAATAGCCAAACCCAAGTACAAGAAGCCATCAAAGATGATCATAATCATGACATCTAAAAGAGTCAAGTTGTCATCTGGACTTGCTGGAGAGCCGAGATTGCTCCACTGGATTCCAGCTCCAGTTCCCTCAAACATCGACATAATCTGACATCCAAATGACAAGGCAGTGTTACTCAGCAAACATGACATGAGTTTTGCTCCTTTGCTCAAAGTGTCATAACGAGGTGACAAAAATTGATACGGGAAGAAGGACAAAAAGAAAATGACACCAGCCGCAGTGGCAGCAGAGTTAGCTAGAAACACGCAAAGAGTTGACAATTCATTTGACTTGACAGGACTTGTTATTAGCCCTATATACATTCACTCAGATTGCTGATGTTTGATTTTTTATTAAAAAAGGTCAGTATACCTGTGGAAAATAAAGTGGACACGAAGAAGCTTAAGGTGACCATGCTGAATGCGTAAGCCAAGAAGAACACGTACAACAAAGATCCATCTGCGTATGTGAGTACCGCGAGGCCTTCCTTACTCGAATACCAATGTATTTTTAACATCACTGTCATAATTGCCATTGAAATAATAATGAACAGGTACGACTTGAAGAACCACGCGCTCCAATGAAGCCAATTTGGCAAACCCATCATTTTCATTGATTCCTGGAAATTGAATTAGCCAATTGAGCGTATTTTTATCACAGCTAGGAAACTGTTGGAAAAGTGTTTCTTTATTACCTTCAGTCGCTTTTCTTTTTCTTGAGCAACAGACTTGGTGATATTAATGACAGAGTAGATGAAAGAGAAAACGATTATTAAGGGCAGAAATCCTTGAAGGGCTACGAGAAACACGTCGTCGATGTATGTTGGGTACGGAAATCGACTCAAGTCGATATCAATATCAGCGGTTATGTTTTTAGTCTCTCGAATCGCTGCATCAAGTGCTTGTTGAAAGTAAAGGAATCCTTCAGCCCAGTAGTCTAAGGAATTGGATTAAGTAAGGATGAGTGCTCAAAGGATCATGGGAATTGTTATTTTGGAACTGTATTTATGTACTAGGAGGTCCTCCATTATTAAGGGTCGCAAGCTTTTCTAAGTCATCTTCGTCTTTGTCAGGTTTATCACGAGGTCCCAAACGCTGGAAAACTGGGTACAGCAACTCCGTCATCCATCTGAATTAAAAAAAGGACTTGACCTTAGCATGCAATCCGTAATGTTCGTATTTCAAAGACAACTATGCAACTCCAACCTTGGGCTTATCCCACCAGCCCCAATTTCGTCCCCACTCGTGTGTTGTTTAGATGGAAATCGAATGTTGTACCAAATATTTGTGTCGCTATCATCTGGATTTTTGAAGATTACCGATCCAAGAACGGGGTTCGTGTTGGAAGCATTCAAAGGCAGGTTTGTACAGGTTTCACCGAAAGTCTTGTACGCCTGCAGTAACGCATCTTCTGTCTCGAATCCTCTAACTAAATGTCAAATAAATCTTGTTGAAAGTTAAGGGATTAGCAATTTAAAAGTTGCAATTAAAAAGAATAATCAAGATTCATACTCGTATAGTTGGCTTCCGGAAAGGAAAACCTCATCGCTGCACTTTCCATTACTTCGTTCGGCCATCCCGTATTCGGAGCGTAGAAGATGAAACACCTGAAGATGAAAAAGCTTGTGACAAAATTATTCCTTACAAATGAATACTATATACTTTATAGCGTACCCTTTTGGGGCACTTGTTCCGATAGGATCAGAGACGTCAAAAGGTTGAAAGTATGTTGGTTGCGTGATTTTTTCCGAATCGACTATGTCTCTTACACCTACGAGAACTGCCGTGAACAGAAGTGGAACCAAAATTTCCACAACAGTTTGTACTTTGTGTCTTTGTTGGAGAATCCAATTCTTCCAGAGAAGAAGCCCGAACTTCTTAAAACCGGAAGTCATCTTGGCCTATGTATTTCTGGAGTTTCTCAGACTCCTAAATAAACGAGTGATTTGTACAGCCTCTCCCTTTAATGTACTCCACACCTGCACACTGAATTATTCATGTTGACCAAGGCAGTGACATAATGTCAGACACTTTAGTTGATACTCACTGTCATTACAACATCCTCCTATCTGAATCTGGAATGCAACGATAAGCTCGATTGTTCACCAGGCCAGCAGGTGATGTGTGCCGGTTATCTAAGGAAGATGATTAATAATGAAAAAGCTGGGTTCATATGAAATGAATGAGCAATCAAAGTGAGAAAAGTGAAAAGAATATCCGAATAATGAGCAGGCAAAAAGCACTGTGCCATTGGGGCAGATTGAGTGGGCGTCCAAGGTTATGTAAGCGTGTGATACGAATCATACAAACTGACTGATCGATAGCAGAAAGTCTATGTGTCCAATGTTCCATGTTTCAAAGCTTTTTCGTCTCACATGCAAAAGCAAGGTGTAATGAATGAAGGACATTTAATCTTGTGTAACACTGGCATTGGGATTCTGTCCTAATATGAAACACTAACAGCCAACAGTACACATTACATAGGTACATTAATTTGTCATTAGAGATTGCAAATAAATGATTTTCAGTTTGTACGTCTGTCTAGTTTTACTACATTGTAATCGAACCGCCTGACCCGTGAAACTTACAAACGTTATCGGCTGTTGTGCATGCGGATACGTAAGCTTGACTGCTGAGCAATCAATGACTGTGCCGTTATACTTATAAACTTATAACTCGTAATCACATACTACAGCTAGAATTGCAAGATTACATTCATGTGTGACGTATGGTTTTTTGTGGTGAACAAATACAGTTTGTTTGCCCGCAAATGAGTTTTAAGATAAAGGCTAATAATAATTGCATTAAGTTTTCATGTTCTCTTAATGCTTCACTCTCTGGACAAAAAAATTTTGGTGGATGAAGGAAACTTGAGTCATAACATGAGTCTTTCTCTGAAAACCTTTTATTTAAAATGTACCATCGTCATAATAATGAACCCCTGACGAAAGAGGGGTAGTAACATAAAAGATTAATACATTATATATATAATATTAATTTTAGAAAGGAAAAGAATTGTGGTAGTAGTAATGGTAGGCTGTGAGAGCGAAGTCAGTTGGATGAAAATTTGTATTTGTGTGTTGGTGGGTGGATGTCGAAGAAGGCATTATTTGTTGTGAATATTTTAGAGTATTCTGCATGTTCGTTTTTTAGGCTTTGGAACAGGACATAGCACAGCTCGGATTGCTTCGTCGAACACAGTTTTTAGTCCTTTCTGAGTTAATGCTGAACATTCCAAATATTTCACTGCCATTATCTCCTTAGCCATTGATAGACCCTGCGAAAGGCAAAAGGCAAACGATTAACGATGATCCTATTTCTAATAAAAAACCATAATACTTTTAAGCAGCAGAAAAATCTGCCAGAAAGTACCTGCGGATAAACGATTGGTGCAAGCTTCTTTTCTTTCAGCTTCTCAACAGTAGCTTTATCGTCCCTCAAATCCAACTTTGTCCCAACTAGGATTATGGGTGTGTTAGGACAATGGTGGCGTACTTCAGGATACCACTGCAGCGTAAAAATAATTTAAAATTATTATTTAGACTGTAACCTTCTACAATCAAATTCGAATGAAATGTAAATTCTAGAATTCTACAATTTCAAATGCCGAGGCTTCACATACCTTCGCCCTGACGTTTTCGAAGGAGGCCGGATTTACCAACGAGAAACAAATAAGGAAGACATCGGTTTGTGGGTAAGAGAGAGGTCGTAATCGATCGTAGTCCTCCTGACCTGCAAAATCATACAAAGTATTAATATCACTTGAATCCACCACTCCCACTCGACCTCCCCACAAACTCATTACGAACCTGCTGTATCCCAAAGTCCTAAATTGATTGGCTTTCCATCCACCATCACATTGGCAGAGTAATTGTCAAACACTGTTGGAATGTATTCCTAAACAACAACAAAAACAGTTATTCCACCTGTTCCAACATTCCCACCTGTCACCCAATACATCATTAGAACAAAAACAGTCTAAAAATTAAAACTCTTACCCCTGGAAAAGCGTTGGTTGTATAACTAATCAACAGACACGTTTTACCCACCGCTCTGCAAACAAAGAAAACACAATATTTTGACATTTGATCCCCATTGTTGTTTATAACAGGACTCCACTGCCAACCAACTACCGCATACAAAAAAATGTAAATATCCGGAAAAGATTAAGGAAAACTGGGAGAGCGAGACTTACCCATCACCAACGACCACACACTTGATGGCTTGCATTTTGAAACGCTTTAATTGCTATTTTGAAAGGAACACATCCAACAGACTCCTCTCTCTGCTATTAATTCTTTAATTAAGTGCAGAGGGGAGTGAGTTAACTAAACTGTAAGGAGGAGACCAAGCCCATGCGTTTGAATTTCGCGGCTCCCCCCACTCGCGCCGCTCAATGCTTCTCACCTTCCCCACCGAACAAAGACGAAGTGTGTGCTGCTGCTGCTGCAACAACTCAGAAATCAGAACGAGTTTCATGAAAAATACCGAATTCGGTTTATTCGGAGCAAAATAAAACAAATAATTAAATAGGAGCCCTCTATTCTGAATCTTTTGCATCGATTTCAGCCGCAATGGCTTTACCGATGTCGTACAAGTCATACATAATGAATTCATTCATATCCACACGGTCATCAAGATTGATATCTTTCTCGTAGAATTCAGCTGATACTTCTTTCCAAATTTCGTGGACGTTCTTATCGCTAGACTCGCTGATTAGTTTGTACTGAGCCATTTCATAGCGTGATATATAATCGTCCTGGTTTATATCATACATGTCAAATGTGACAGCAATTGCGTTTTCAGGTTGGGCAAATGCAAATGCCAACTTGTCTCTCACTTCGTCTGCGTTTAGGATGTAGTTTTTGTTTGTATCAAAAATTGTAATTAGTTTGATGAGTGCTACACGAGCTTCTCCAGATGAGTACTGGAGGTAATCTCTGATGATGGTGATGAAGGGCAATCCTTCTCTGACCTTGTCTAGCAGAGATCCTTCAACTACCTTTTTTGCTAGCTCATCCCCTGTAGCGTATAAATAAGCTTAAATGTTGAAGTTTCTAACAGATTAAATGAAATTACTATTATTTAATTTATTAATTACGGTATTTTCCAATAGCATCCACCGGATCTGCTTCATCACCTCCACCCATTTCGTCCGAGTCGACCTGCCCAACTACAGATGACAGATAATTTATTTAAATATTTTAAATTAAAATACAAAAACACAAATGTAGTGTCAGATAAGCAAGTACTTACACGTTGGATCGATTAATACACACGAATAAAATGTCAAGAGAATAAATGATTTGAAGTTTTTCATGATTTGATCGACAGAACTCTTCAAAATCCTGAACAGACTTTTTTAACAGCTGAAAATGACAAGCTGAGAAAGAGGAAACGTGGATTTCGCACTCAGACTCAAGCGAAATTCCCTTCACATACATTCAGCAACTATAAACATAATAAAAAATTGTACCATCACTTCCGTATGAGATTCTTGGAAAAAACATAACCACTGAGCTTTCGTATTCTTTGCGTTCGGCCACTTCGAAGTTGACAATCAAAATTAGGAGTTTTTCTCTGCTGAAACATCCATCAATCAATCAAAATGAAAATGAGACTAGCGTTAAGCTGGAGAATTTTGGTTTCTACAATCATTCCACTAATTTCCACCATTGCCGCAGGTAAATCAGAGTACTGAAGCTTTTTGCATACATTTTGTTTGATATAATAATAACAGAGCTGGTTCACACCAAATAGTAAACCGAAGTCCTCCTACATTCGAGGAGGTCCTGCAGGTAACAATACGACAATACTTGTAACGGGGGTTTATTCATCTACTAATAAATTATTATTTTGTATTTTATGTTCACATAAATGAATCAGAAATACGCTGACAACGCCAGAAGAATTGGAAGGGAAGTAACACGGCTTGAAGCAAGTTTCAAAAATGACTCCTTAGCATGTATCGACGCCGTAAAATCGTGTCCGGAAAAGGATATACCTTTTGAATATAACGTTTGTTATATGAGTTGTGTGACGCGTAATCTCATGGCAGACATTCATCTCAACAGCATGTCTCGTAATCTCGTAGGAACTGTTGTGAGTTGGTGTGGAAGTATTCTTACAACAATGGATGATATTTTTCAAAAAGACGAGGAGACAGGCACAGTCAGTTTTAAATTCCAATCGTACAAAGACTACCAGTACCTTTTGGGCATCAGCGTTCAAAATTATGCCGAACTGGCTGAAATCGTAGCAAATAGTCTTGCTTTATCAATTATAGAGAATATCAACACTCCTTACAAACCACTAAGAATCTCCTTGGCCTACCTGAGAGAGGCAATGGTTGGTTGGACAAACACTAAAACGATTCCGAAGGTCATAGATTACAATCCCAACTGCACGAAAACTAGGCTTAACCGTGCGTTACATTTGTATGCACAAGGTCTGAAGTTCGACACAGCTATGGAAAGTACTTTAATTCCAGGGTACTTTTTGATGACTACCGTCAGTAGGTACATAAATTCCAAAGCGTCCTTCAGACAGACAGTGCTTATGGAAATCGCTCGCCTGTTCACCGGAAGTGTAGCTGGCTTCGGATGCAACGCAGAAGGCATGAACATCACTAGCGAGTTCGGTCCCCCAACTGAAGTTAGACCTTCTTCAAGCTCCAAAGGTTCTGAATCGGAGACGCACATTCACGATGGAAAAGGACTTTGTGACGAGTTGGGAAAAGAATACTTCTTGGGATTCCCAGTTCCTCCAATCGTAGGCAATGGCATTGATTACACCAGCATTACTGGTCCTAAGTGTTAATTGAGTAATTGTAACAAATATAAGTTAAGTTTGCATTCAGAGATAAATGTTGCTCAGAATTTAAAAGTATTACAGACTATTGTTAAAAATTAATTAGGAATCTCTGGTATAAATAAAAAATAGCTCCACGTTGATTCGAAGACAACGTGCAATTTGAAACTTTATGGAACTCAACTTTTGATCAAAATCGCTTGATTTTTAAATTAGCATTGATTGCTGAAGTAAACATTGACAATTACAACTTCCGCATAAATTTCTGAGAAAGAACATCAAAGCCACGTAAGCATGTATGCATTTGTATCAGACTGGGCTTGAATAAATCAAATCCAAGCAAGTACAATACATTCACACTAACATTGCCTCTGACACCTGAGCGTGTCGACAAGGCTTACAATTTGCGTTTGAGGGAAAGAAGTAGGAGTGCCATGAATTCGTTAATAGTTGTTATTCTCTTAGCGATCAATGCAGGTATCCGAAATTTAGAAACCAACTTCTACAGACTGGTGACACGTAAGCAGGTGACTTATATTTTATTCTTACCCAGCAGTTCGGGGAGAAATAGAAGACCTTGTCCTCCGAGGAAATTATGGATCTTCAATGGACAACGTTCCTAACCTGCGGTCCATGCGACCAGAAGATCAGAAAGACCAGAAAGGTCCGCCGAAATTAATACAACAGGATATAAAGCCTACGGACAGAACGTTGACTGGATACCTTCAGGTGACAATATCATTAGCTTATCCAAGCAGTATACCACCAATTAACATTTAAACTAGACAATGATTTATTTTTCTGTTGCTACCTGATCACTGAAAGTAGAAACACTCGGCCAACTACAAAGAAATAATGAAGAGAGCTGAAGTTATTAGGACGCATCTTAGTAAAGTACGAATGGATGAAGTATGCATGCGATCATTGAAAGATTGCGACAAAACAACCACTGCCCAGAGAAAATGTTATCTCCATTGCGTTTTAACTCAGTCGGATGATGATCACCTCCAAAGTGTGCAGCAACTCGTTGAGGAAGCAGTCGACGGTTTGTGTAAACCTTTAATGACAGCTTTCGAAAGAATCTTCAACTCAGAAGAAGGACGTGCTTCCTTCCTGAGTTACAACAATTTCCAAATTCTCTTGGGCATCAATGGAAAAACCTTGAAAACGATAACTGCTCAATTTTCGAACTCACTAACTGGAGCGATGATTCAACATTCCAGTTCTCCTTTCTTCTCTTTGAAGCCAATTATTTCAGACTTGCGTAAGTATCTTAGGGCAGGAGGCCATACTGAGAATCTGGATGTACAAAACAATCCAGCTTGTATGGGACTGTTACCGTTCCAAACCTACGAAATTTTTGGGGCCGCGGTGAGGAGAGACACGTCTTTCGAGGACCTTTTGCTTCCTGGCCATCTTTTCCTCAGCTCTGCGAGCAAATACATAAGCGGCAAGGCTTCCCTTAGGATGACAGCCCTTATGGAAATCAATCGACTACTGTCAGGAAGTGTTTCTGGGTTTGGATGTTCAAAGAAAGGTGCTGAGATTGTGATTCCTACTGATGACCATGATGGCGAAGGATTGTGTGATGAGCTGGGGAAAGCACCAACATTGGGATTTCCACTTCCTCCATTAGTAAATGACAAAGACCCAATGAGTTACTTCAGCATCTCTAATCCTGTTTGCACTAACGAAATCACAATTGGGGAGAGTGAGGAAGAGATGCAGGATTCGCTGGTAAAGGAATCCAAAGGATCTGGTTCCAATTCAAAGTCTGGAAGTAAATCTAAGAATAAGAGAAAGAAATCTCAAAAGTCATAACTAATCTTAGTTATACATCTCTTCAATTGTAATAAGTAAAAACAAATTACTATCATATCTTTATTGGTTTCCTAATTTGCTATAAATACCAGAAATCGATTTGTAAAGCAAACGATTTCAGGTTCTTTCTCCTTTACGTATTTTGCATACTTTTGTTCCATGTTCCATGGACGCATTTAATTCTAGGTTTAGCAGATTTTTAGTGATTCCGCAGGACTTTACACTACCCAGATTATAATATATTCGCTAATGAATTAAATTATTTGTTCTTTGACCTCGTTTAGAGAAAGCAATTATACACAATTAATAGACATCCAATATGCAAGGGATTCCCCATCCCCATTCCTCCTTTTCCAAGAGATAGCACTCGGTATTGCAAGATCGCTGCTGATTGCACACCTGAAAGCCGTTAAAATGTAAAAAATCAAAAATGAAAGGCATTTTCCGATTCGGGTCAATTAAGTCTGACTCTGAGATAATAATGAGTCTTGTGAAAGCATCGTTAAAATAAATGTTTCAAGCAGTAAATGAATATTATATAACAACTTCGATAGACATTTATCCACCACTTATATGCAAAAGTCACTCAAACCTATTTAAGTCCACAACTTCCGCATAGATTTCTTAGAAAGCAACGGAGACGGCTGTGTATAGTTCAACAGTTCTTTCTCATTCACATTTCAACACTTAGCAAAGGGAAATTGCGAATTGTAGAAGTATTTACAATTCAGCATCTATAAAGCAATTCAAATCCTCACAGACACTCGCAAAATGATTACGAATTACTACTGGAAGCCACCAGTTGTTCTTATTGCGTATTGTGCTGCAGGTATTTCAGTTTGTGCAATCGCGGAATTTAAATGTTGTTTTTAGTTAATTTCTACACAATAATGGTTCATTTCTTTATCCAGTAGTCGTAGGACAACTAGAGGACCTCGTGCTCGGAGGAAACTACGGGTCATCTTTGAAAAATATTCCCAACCTTCGGTCCATACGTGAACGACGGGGAGAAAACACACAAAACCCACGGAATCAAGACTTCCAGGACGCAAAATCTTATACAGGGGATGAGGAAGGAACGGGAAGTCCAACTGATTCAAGACTAATTGCAATTCTTAAGGTCGACAAATTATTTATTTAACCTATGCACACACTTTAACCCAAATCCTGCTAGTTTTAACCCACAGTAATCCTGTAATTATAATTTTATAATATCTGCACAGGCATACGCTAAAAACTATGGAGCATTGATGATTCGAGTAGAGAACTTGACAAACATTCTTGAGACCGCTCCTCTTAATAGGAAATGCAAAAAGGCTTGTAAAGGGCATGCGACCTCCTTTTGCTACCTGGAATGCATCACCGTACCCAAGGATGATCGCGATATGCCTATCGAAGAAATGAAAAAGTTCAGACAAATCATAGCAGGCACTGCGAACCTCCTCTGCAAACCTTTAAATACTTCGGTAGAGAGACTCTTTACTGATAGCGCAGAACGATCCAAGTTCAACAGTGTCAAAAGTTTCCGAGCAGCTTTAGGGTTGACTGATCAGCAGTCAGTGACGAGAGTCCGTCGTCTAATGGTTAGTGCGATCTACGGAGCAATCTTAAGATATACCAATACTGCTTTAAGTCCTTTAAAGCATCTCGTCACCAGACTACATCAAGTCCTGCGTGATCAATTTCCTGGAAGTTCCTACGACCTTGAGCCCAACTCTAGATGTCTTGAAGTGAAAATAGGCCCAGTGTACGATGTATACGTCCAAGCTTTAAAGAAGGAACTATCTACACGGAACAGTTACTTTCCAGGTTTCGCAGTCACTAACTCTATCAGCAAGTATATTTCGACTAAGTCTTCATTCAGAATGACACTTGTCTTGGAGTTGTTTCGAATGATTTCTGGACGAAGTAGTGGCTTTGGATGTTTATCAACACCACAAGAACGGCCAGGCGATGGAACCCAACTGTGTGACTATATGGGAAAGTCTCCGATTTTAGGATTCCCAATTCCTCCAAATATCCCGGGAGTCAATTCGGGGGGGTCATACATGACTTTGATGGATCCGCTGTGCGTACCAGAGCCAACCTCAGCCAATACAGGCCTTCCTCCTTCATCTGCTCGTTCCAAAAAGAATAAAAAGAAACAATAGAAACAGGAGCTTGTTATCCTTATAATAACAGTTAAATGAGAATTAAAAATAAATTGATCATTATAATACTCGTTCGCTTTCAGAGTCTCGTTAATCAGTCATTAAATAAATGGGTGGTCATTCTGAAAGAAAAAAAAACAATCAACGTCCGTACTGTCCGTCCATATAAACCGAAACCCGGCGAAACCTCCGACTTACTGTCAGATTGTCTTCATATCGTTTTGCCCGCAGCATCAGCGTCAGCGTTGGAAGTCTTGGAAGTTGGACGCAGCGGACCGACTATGATGATGTTGGCAGCTATTGGGGCAAAGTGAGATTAAGGAGGTGGAGGAGGGAAGAAGTCGAATTAGAGAGCGGAAAACTCACCGACTGAAGTTGACGGAAAGTTTATTTTCAGAGTAATTCCGTCAATTCGACGTCGACGTCAGGTCAAGACGGTAAATAGAGCGATGGGGCGATGGAGGAGGGACGCACAGGAAGTCGTGGACGATCTCGTGAGTTTGCGAAATTCTGGAAACGAAGCTGCAGGTTTGGGCGAGTTGACGTTGAGTGCAGAAGGACGGTCACTCAACGCCAACAGTTCTCTTCTTCTCGCGGCGTCGCCTTTTTTGAGACGAAATTTAATTAAGGTCTGCATTGTTTACATTTAAAATATTTGGATTTCAGATGATATAAGGGTAATAAATATAATTGTTTTTTAGAAAGAATCCGGGAGTTGTGGGTGCGTGCCCAAGGTAGTGTTGGTTTTGCTTGTGGGAGTGACTTTTACAGCGTTGGAAAATGTGGTTCGATACTTGTATGGTGAGGAAGTGGCGATTGAGGAAGAAGAGGAGGAAAGTCGGTTTATTGACGCAGTGAAAGCATTAGAAATCACAGGAGTGGGCTTGATCGTAAGTAAATATACAGATGGAAATGTTTTCAGAGAGTCTTGAAGATAATTAAGATTTTATTTCATTTTACGTACAGGAACAAAATGAAACCGTTTTGGTAGAAGAACAAAAAACCAAGAATTCGACCGTGATAAAGAATGATGACGAAAGGATCACAGAACCCATTCCAGAAGAAAATCTATTTTTGGAAACAGAAAATGCGGTTCACGCTAAACCTAAGGCTGAGGTTAGTTAATAATTTAATTCATTCGTTGGATTCCTTGCTTTTAAATATTAAATACCCATGAAATTGTGAAGTTAGCATTTATTTTTTGCCTTGTTAGGAAGCAAATACGACTGGTACAAATGAGCAACGACTGTCATTGAAGTACACTTCTTCTGTGAATGCGGAAAAGAAGTGGATTCGTCCAGTAACTCCTCCGAAGAAAAGTAATATTTATTGATCTTAATTCTAGGCTCATTAACCATACTTACAATCTTGATCGTTAAAGTTTCTGCTTTTCAGGTAGTCTGTTTGCATTAGGGAATAAAAAGTTCAGTCGACAAATGACCCTGCCGTCTATGGCCAAGCGTAGAGCGATGAAAGATGAGGCCTTAGTTGATCTCACCCACTCAGAAGAATTCAATGGAGGAATGAGGAAGATGAAGAACTGTTCTGGTTCTATGCTTCCACCAGCTCCTCCATCCACGAAAAGAAAGAGTGAAGAATTAGACGTTAGTGGGAACAACAGACCTGAAAACAATGTATCATTAAATTCAAGCTCAGAAGGAGATGATGATTTCATTAAACCAAAGTCACAATCAGATCTCTTTGACCCTGATGTCACGATGTTTACTTCTCCTCACACAAGTCCTATGGTAAATCCTGGTGTCTCTAAAAGAAACAGGTGGGAACATAGTGAAACTACTTCGGATGAAGAGGTTAGTAAAGAAGAAAAGTCAGACTTCGTGAATGAATTAGAGAAGTTAAGTCCAATTATCGTGAGAAGGAAACCTCTGTCTCCGTTAAACAAGAGTGAAAATGAACTTAGGCATTCGAAAGCTCCAGGCTCATCAAATAATGTGAAGAAGAAACTTTTCTCTGGGGAAAAAGAAGGAGGAGCTGCTAGCTCAACCCAGAAACTGCTGAAGAATTTTAATAGGTACGAATTATTTCTTGAATCTTTTCAAGATTTCATATTAGTAGTTTTATTATTAAGTTTTCTTGATTTAAGAATTCCTGAAAAAGTAAAAGAGGATCGGGGGGAAAAAAGTCGCGCAACGAAGGAAGAAAAAGCACGAATGGAAGGTTGGTCGTGTCCAGAGTGTGAAAATGTGAGTATAATGGTTGGAATTTTCCGTGCAATTGTTTAAAAACAATTCGAAATGCTGGACCTATTGACTCATCTTTTTATGTTCTGTTTCTGTTTACTTGTCAGTGGTACCAAGCTTTGGAATCTCAAATGCATCCGAGGGAAGTGGAAAGATTACGACAGCTGTGTTCCAAACACCGCAAAGAAAAAGACTTTCAACCTGCCCCGGATACTCCCCCAGATTTTTGGAATACAAGTATGCCTTCTACAGATGATGCTTATCGTAGTGGCCTCCTTCGCGTTCTTCCTGAATCTTACGAAGACTCGTTTTTCGTCAAAGACTGATCAAATGTTACAGTGAGCGTGACAATATATTAATATACCAGTGTCAGTGTCAGTACCATTCTTTGCAAACAACGTGAGACATGAAATGGAAAGTTTATGTCCTCATACTATCAGTTGATTTTTAAACAGGTTAAAGTTCAGTTTTAAATAAGTGCTCCGTAATAGAATAACATGAATGCAGATTATAGAGAGGAAAGAAATTTTGATACCTCATTTTTATCAAATCACTGCCAGTGATGTACCGCAATAAGTTTCAAACACACTTGAAATAAAATTCACATGGGACTAATTAAATTCAGTTGTCTGTACAGTACATTATTTAATTTTCCTTATTTTTCGTTAAGAAAGTTGATTACACGTACTCGCCTGTCTAGAATTAATAATAATAATATTTGGCTTCGTTGAATGGGTCACAAACAGAGAGAGAAAGGGAGTCTATATGAACGACTGTTAAAAGAACCGTTGCGGTCAACACGAGGAAGTCGTAGCCCACCGTCCAGCGCCACTCCCACCTAAAGTGATTCCTTGTGGAGGTTGAGGCGCAGGTGTTCGTTTGGTCGACTGGGCATTTTTGGAGGGATACGTCTTAGTGAATCCTCTGAAAGGCGGTGGAGGAGGAAGGTCCTCAAGGGCTGTGAAGAGATGGCCAAACCTCGCCTCCAGGTCTGGACCAGTATACACAACGGAAGAGGAAGATGAGCCGGAAGACGCCGAACCCACTGACGTCGTCGAAGTGTTCGATCGCATCGAGGAATTTCTCGTTGGAGGAGGAGGAGGAGCTCCGTTCGCAGGAGGAGGTGGAGGAGGCAGTGGACCTCTTTGATTGTTATTGTTGGATGAGGGAGGAGTGGGCGGTGGGGCTGTTCTGTGGGGAGGGGGAGGAGGTGCAGAGGAAGGGGGAGGAGGAGGTGGATGACTTGGAGGCGCCGCTTTAGTCGGAGGAGGTGGAGGTCTTGCAGCCGGCGGGCGCAAAGGTGAGGCACGAACATTTCCACGCAGACCTCCGTTCTGACCCTATGCAACATTAAAGCAGGTCAGCATTAAAGTCTCACGTCGGATTACAAACACCAGGCAAGTTGCTTAATTCGTCTACTCACGATGATCCGCGGAGGTGGAGGAGGTTGGTTCGCAGCAGCTTCTCTCCCTGCAGCGCGTCCCATCGTACGATACTCGACTTGCGCTGGAGACGAAGACGGCGACGCGGACTTAGGCATTCTCATCGACTGCGCCCTATTCACTCCACCGGGAGGCGGAGGAGGTGGCGAAGGAGTAGCTGTTCCTCCTCCAGAAGACGGAGGAATGTACAGAGGAGCCAACTTCCCAGGACCTCCTCCCGTAGGCACCATTCCTGGCGGTTTTGGAGCAACTGAGGGTTTCCCGTGTGACCCGATTGACCTCCTATCCCCTCCGTCAACCTACAAATCATTACCCATTCGAGCAACACTTCTAACTTCAAACCTCCTTCAACTGTGAATTCATGCTTTCTTGGAGCTCACTCACCTGTGTCGTGGAGGACAAACTAGTAGGTTTCATATTCTGTGGTGGCGGTGGAGGTGGGGCAGGTTTGTTCCCACCTCCTCCCACCACACTCGACGCAGACACGCTTTTCATGATGGGTTGTGACTTGTTGGGAGGATCTTCGCTTCTCCTTCCTCCTCGAGGAGCATTCGACCCCACTGGACGCAACTTCGGAATTCCTCCTGCAAACAATCCTCCCAGACCTGCAGGCGAAACAACAGCTCCTCCCCCACCGCGTCCTCCTCCTCCACTCGCTCCCAAACGTCCTCCACCTCCTGCAAACCACACCAAACACACATCAGCAATTTAATTCCACATCCTACGCTGCAAGAGAAACCATAAAAACTCCTGCAAGACCCGCTATCGTGAGAGTATCATGCGGCCAAGCAGGATACTCAATCTCTTCGGGTGTCAAAGGTCGGAACGTCAACAACTTAACCGGAGGTGAAGACGACCCCATCCTTAACACCTTTTAACTCATCTACAACCTCTTCTTCTAGTAAAACCTCTCTGGTCTGGTAGATTACAAGTTGGAAAGTGGCCAGAGGAGAAGACACACGAAGACATTCAACTTCTAAAGAAGTGTCAGCCATGTGACTCTGTGACACTTTCTCGTTGGCGTGAAGAAGAGCGCTCTGTCATTTCCTCTGGCCACGCTCCACCAAATCATCAACATCAACAACCACTTGTTGTTGTTACCTCTGCGTCACCCTCATTAGACTGTCACTGTCATTAAATAAAAAGCGCACCCATAGAAGAAGAACCTCCGGAGGTGTGGTTGTTTGAATTGGCCTTGGCACTGTTGTTCGACTTGACTCCTCCTCCGACTGAAGGCGCACTTCTGTCATTTACCACGGGCGCTTTCTTCAGTCGCGTTCCTTGGCGGATGGAGTCGAGGAGTTGGTTCCTCGAATTCGGGTCAGCGGGCGAACTCCCTCCGACCTTCCCCGCGAAAAGGGGCGGTGGCGGAGGTCCCGGTGGAGGGGGTGGCGGCGGCACTCCCATCTCTTCACACACTAGACGACCACAAGGCGGACGGACGACGAGCAACAAGGCGCATTCCACACGCAGTCAAAACAAAACTAAGTCTTCTGCAAAGTAAATGCAAACTATGGTTTTAAAAATGCAAGTGCAAATGATACGAGAGAGTTGATTAAGGAAGTGTGAGTGAGAGTGAGAGTGTTTGCTGAAGTGCAGTCGGCAGAAGACGAAGTGAAACTGGAGGAAGGACGTAAGAAGGCGATGAAGGAAGAAGGCCCACAAGTGTGATAGTGTGTTTATTTTTACACAACGGAGGATGTGAAAAACATTATCAGCGCGTGTGGTGGTGGTGGTGGTGGTCACTGGAGGAGGTCGACCCAAGGAAGACCCACACTTAAGCTTTTTTGCTCTAATGAAGCATTACTTTTTCGAGCAAGTTTTAAATAGAACGGTGGATTTAAAGAGAGAGAAGAAGGAATAAAGTAGGGAATGTTGAAGCAAAAGAAGCGGACGGAGGGTTATTTAGTATTTAGTTTAATGAGATGAGTACCTTAAGGATGAGAGGTCAGAGGTTGAGACGTAGGGACAGCATAATTTTGTCCTTGAAATGGCACAGAGAGGGGAGTGAGAGTGACACACTTAATCAGTGTGGGTGTGGAGTTTACAGGATGATAAGGCTGGTTGGTTGTGTGTGTTTAGTGTGTGTGTGTGTGTGTCACTTTCTTCTCTTCAAGTGTGTGTGGGAGACACATAGCAGGTGACACGTGGAGAGCGCCCTCTCCCTCATACACACGTTTACTATTGCCCTTTACCTACGCTGAAAGGTACTACCACACAAGATATGGAATATTTAGGTTCGACATGACGAAACGCTGCACTGCTTGCTTTTATTGCTTTTGTCGAAAGGGTCGAAAATTAAATGTTGCTTGAAGTATCTGGTACATGCAAAATACATGCTTAACAATAGTTGGGCTTGTGAGATGCAGAATTGCTCAATAAGAGAATACACTTTCGATTTCAGTCAACACAATAATATTTATGAATTTTTATTGCTAGAATTTTTATACAGCAGCATATATCTGATTGCGGTACTACGTGTGCACATTGTAATTTGAAATCAAGGGATTCATCGTAGGTTCCTGTTAGTATTTCTAAACATTAAATTCCGAGATACAAGCAGCAGCAGCCATACAAAATTACAATATTATATCCTTCACCACTCATTATCACCCAAGTTGAAGTAAAGCAGTCTCTATTAAAATGTTGCAAAGTCATTGATCGCAGATTATTAGATTTATGACATAGCTTGGTACATCGATTGTAAGTAGATTTAACACGAAACAAACATGTAGATGCGTAGTGAAAAAGTGAAGTGGTTGAAGTAAGTGGAAATGGAATTATAGCGGACAGTCGTGATTTGCGATCATGTAATAAAAATGCAGTGAGGTACGACAGATCGGATAAACAATAAAGGGAGGAACTAATCCTCGTTTTCATCGTCACTGGAATCTGAATCCCCACGACGGATGTTTCTGCTGCGAATAATATTCGTCTTGGGCTTCGCCTTGCTTGCTTGATGTTCTGGAGGGTTGTACTTGTCCCCATCATATTCGATAACGTCTTTCAGAGCCAACCGCCATTCCAACATTTCAGTATGAAAGTCATCGCGATTGCCGAGGTCAGTAAAACCAGTAATTCGATCCACAACGACATTCTTCTGCAACAGGATGATTGTGGGCAAGACACGAATGGCGAGACGATCTGGAAATTAAGATTTTGTAGTCCTTTCCATTCGATGATTCGATCCGCAGTTTCAAAATTAAAAAAACAAAATAGTATTGGTTTAAGTTTGGCGTAACTTACTGCATAAGAACGGACTCTTTTCTGCGTCAATCTTGCAGAACCTAGCTTCCAAATGTTTAGCTGCTAACGCTTTCAAGTGATGATCCACAATTTTGCACCTCTCGGTAGCCTCTCTGTAGAAATGCACAATGTATCGTTCGCTTTTCTTTCCAGCGTCGAAGAATGCTTTTTCATCTGAAAGCTCATCGTACTCCCCGTGACCCTAAAAACAACAGAAATCCAAAATTAAAAAAGAAGCACAGGTTATTAATTCAGCTCATCAAGTATTCATATTCAATCGCACTCACCAAATCCTTCCACCGTCGCTCCAAATCCATTCGAGCCCTCCGTTTCTTCACAATCTCATCCCTTATCCCTTGAATATCGTCCACCTTCAATTTCTGCAATTTCTCAATTTCTTGGTCAACTTGATCTTCTATTTGCTGAGCAACTTGGCCTAGGCGCCGTTGCACCTCATTTTCCATATTCGCCATTGAAGCCATGATTTCCTACACATTAAATAATAAAATATTGATTAATGCCTGACACTATAAAATGATATATTTTCCTGTATATCTTTCGCAGCCCACACCCACGCATCAATTATTCTCAAGATCACAATGAAAAGTGAATGCTACACAAGACACAATCACAATGCGGAAAAATTCACATAGAAAGCCGAAATAGAAGTTACCTCACCTATGAACAGTATTTTCACAAGGGCTATGCTTATCGTAATTGGGTTTGACGCTTATCGGCGGCCTAAAAGGTTCCAGCAAGACGTTCCTTGAGCAGGTGTGGTTGTGTGTCTTCTTGCGAGAGAATAAAGAGAAGCTGATGGAAGAAGTGCCACGGTAAATATTCGCCTCCGGTGGACGAGGATCGTGACTCACTCCTTCGCTCAATGCTTCTCGATTCTCAAGTTACGTGCATATTAATGCCTATGGCGTATGCAGCTTATGCGGTCTGTGAGCTAATGCAAAATGAAATCTCGGGGTTTTCAAAAATTCTGATGAATTCCAAATAATGCTCCTTGTTCACTCGAGAAACGTAGTCTGTTTCGGATTTAATGTAAATGCTCCAACATCGACTCTAATACCCGTATTGAAGATAGATACTATCATTGTAAAGATATTATTATGAAGCGTTTAATTGTGCTTGTGCAGGGCATTGGAAATGTATGCATAATACGAATTTGATTTTAATTCCAATTTTCCACAATAAATGTGAATTTGTACATGAAGTTTTAGTTTGTAAATGGTGGACAAGCGCTTTGGCTTGTTTTACTGGCTCTCGTTGGACTCGCTGCTGCTGCTGCTGCTGTCAGACTCCTCGCTGCTCCTTGGAGGATTTGGGTTTCCTGGAGCTTGAGTTGGCTCTGGCTGCGGTTCTTCAGGAACTGGAGCTTGAGTTGGCTCTGGCTGAGGTTCTTCAGGAACTGGAGCTTGAGTTGGCTCTGGCTGAGGTTCTTCAGGGACGGGAGCTTGCGTTGGCTCAGGTTGGGGCTCCTCAGGAGCGTCGGTTACTTCCTGTGAGGGTTCCTCTGGAGCTGGATCTTCAGTAGCTTCTTCGATCGGTTCCTCTGGAGCTGGATCTTCAGTAGCTTCTTCGATAGGTTCCTCTGGGGCATCTGTGACTTCTTGTGAGGGCTCCTCAGGAGCTGAAGTTGGTTCTGGGGCCGCAGTTGGCTCTGGGGCTGCAGTTGGTTCTGGGGCCGCAGTTGGCTCTGGGGCCGCAGTTGGCTCTGGGGCTGCAGTTGGCTCTGGGGCTGCAGTTGGCTCTGGGGCTGCAGTTGGCTCAGGAACCTCTGGAGCTTGAGTAGGTTGAGGTTGTCCGATGGTACAACCAGCAGATGCTGGCCAGTCACAGACATTGATGTTGGTGTTAAAATGGAGACCCGCAGGGCACGGTTGGTAGTAAGGAACACCGTTGGAGCACTGACAGAAAGATGTACATTCTGTAGGATTGGCGTAGTATTGATTTGCAGGATTGGGATCGCAAACAATTGTGCTGCAAGAATTGGCTGACCTAACGGATCTGCCATAAGCTTGCGCCGCCAAGCACGCAACTAGTACTAACATGAACTTCATTTTGGAGCTGTGTGATAGTTTTAAGTTCCAACGAAGTTTTGGAAGTACTGAACCAATGTGAAGACAAATCTCTCATCTCGTAGGCTTTATACTTTCTGACCCTGAGCAAGGCATTCCAGCTAGTAGCTTTATCTCACATGGATAATTAACAGATAATCGTTTGATCCCCATTGAATCATTTCATTTACCCTCTGAACGATGACTTCAGCTCTTTATTATTGCGTCAGCAGGGTTGAGTTTACCCAGTTTTAAATCACTTTGACATTTTCAAGTGTCTTTAAAAACATTTTTATTTTCACTCTTCCTCCAGAAGGTACATTTATGACATGATGTTCATGAAACTACTACACACTCAATTAAGTTATAAAACATCTGCGTAGCTGGTAAAGGTGGATACGGGAGCCACTTATGGACCATAAGGATTTTATAAAAGTGCCACCAGCACATTCCACCTTCCACCAGATTGGAGTCAAGAACGACACTTATGACATCACGTATGATTCTACTTGCGTGTGCTTATCCTAACGTTGTAAATTATAAATAATCAGCCTTCAAGCGGTATTGTTACCTGAATCATGCTTGTAAATCATGGAAAATTATTTTACGGCATTCGTAAGGATTAGTGCCTGTTACGTGCAGGAGATTCGGTTTCGGTGAGAGAATACCGCAGGCTTCTTATATCCTATTTCCATCATACAATTCATAAAAGGATTATTTGTCGGAAACCGGGGGTTTCTCGTTTTAGTCATTTTAACTCACCGTCATTACTTATCTATCGTTTTAATTTTGTACTGCAGGAAAATTCTGCTAAGTAAATGCAGGACGTCTGTAAGGTGACATATTATTATATGTGTATATCATATACGTCGATCTATTCATAACTTTTATATGTTTATGTTAAATTGCTTTAACATATTGTCATCGAACTATCTTGTGCAGCTAAAGCTATAAGCTACTGAGATTATTAAGGTTTTTACAGCTCTAATTAATGGAGTAATTAATTAAACGATGCAAGTACATTCTTTGATACACGAAATTCAATTCTCAACCGCAATTTATCAAAGTATTATGTTTTACGTCTCACACAAAGCTGCAATGCTTTAATGAGTCGGGATGTAACAGAGAAATCAGTTTCAGACAAAACGGATGTGGTTATCTGATACCTGTATCTACTTAATTGGCAACCATTTACATAATATAAATGACATACGGCGTCCTTTTCAAAAAATTCATAATTTCGGTCTTTTCGATTATAGACGGTACAAGAACAGATAGGACAGAAATACAGAGACAGAAACTGGTTTTGGAATTGAAATTCAATGGAGCAAGGCAACCACTCCGAAAGCACGTTGTACGATTCACTTCTAATAGCGATCTTACACAAAAACCCGGAAGACATAAATGAACTTTTGCAAGACGTTGGGAAAGAAGAAGCTGCTTTCATTCTGCAGGTTCGTCGTGAAAGTCAATTCATTTTCATGTGATAGAATATAGATCGATGGACAAAGTTGAAAGTGGATAATGAAAATGATTGTGATCATTGATGTTATTCGTAGAAAATAGATCATAACGGAAACAATTTACTACATACAGCAACCCTTCATAAGGTTACTGCTGCTGCAGGACAGAGCTTCGTTCGCTTCGCTGCTTCGTTACTAGAATTGCAACAGGTACCAACAGACTTATTAATACACAACAAATCTCACTCATGTCCCTCATTCATAAGTCATAAGATCAGTTTGCACTCTGAATATTTTGTTGAAGCAGAGCTAACTTTTGTAACTGAAAAAGTATTTCAAAGTATTATTGAACTTGAATTTTAGGGAGGCAAAGAGTCTCGTCAACCTGTTGTGACTGCTTAAGGATATTGGTACAACTGTGCGTTAAGCATGGCATGCAAAATTATCTTGATACCCAAAATTTAAAAGGGCAAACAGCCCTACATTTGGCTGTACTGAAAAAGTGCTCGAGATGCGTGAAGGAGCTGATGAAAGCTGGAGCAAGCTTTGATATGAAGTAATTAAGTACACTTCATTTGTAAATCTTTTTATTGAAACTGAATTTTCTACACTGTTAATTGACTTACAGATCTAAAGACAATAAGAACTTGCCATTCGTCATCCCGAAGCTATTCATTAGCAATCCTTCTACAAGCGAATGGTTAATTCGCACTATGGACAGTTGTATAACACAACCTAATTGTTTTACAGAAGATGATGAGCTTATTTGCAAAAATTGGGAAGTCAACATGGATTTTCGGTAACTCATTCAACGTCTGCAGAATGTGCCAATTTGAAGGTTTGATTCATATTGAAAATGTTTCGTTGTGCTTGATTCAGCCCCATCACATTCTGTCAATGAAGGACGTGACAAAGAAGTCCAATTTGAGATGGAATTTTTAGAGACAATATTGTCGGCTCATCCGTCAATTAAAAAAAAAGTTTTCTGTCATCCTCTTGTGAGATCGTTTGTTTTCATGAAATGGGAACGAGAGAGGAAAATATTTTTGCTTTCCTTAATCTTTCATGTGAGACTCCTTAAAACATTTTCTTACAGAATTATTTATTAATTTGAAGTTTTGTTATCTAATTGCAGGTTGTCATTGCCATAATTTACACAAGTTACATTTACTCTGTCTGTCTGTCTTAGTAGCACTAACTGTAATCCTGTTAGTAAAGGAAATGTAATCTGTACCGCTTTCCTTTTGGCCATAACGACAATCCTTGCCTTTTTGGAACTTTTAAAACTACAGCAAAACTTAAGATTGTATTTCGAGACTTGGCGAAACTGCTTCCAAGTGATTATGATCATGTGTATGTACATGACTGTGTGGCCTTTGCGATGGACTGCTGATAAAACAATGCAAAATTGGCAGTATTCTGCTGCTGCAGTAAATAGTACCTTTAGTTCCTTTAAGTCAGTAAATTGTGGAACGGGCTTGTAAAGATTGTGCTATGGTGGTTGATTTTAGTTTGGAGTCTTTCACGTGTGGTCAACTCTGCTGATAAACGTGGGACGGTTTCCGAAGCTTGGGATTTATATAGAGATGCTGGGGAAAGTTTCCAGCAACTTTGGATACTTCATGGTGGCTTATGCATTTTTATTAGTGGGATTCACATTTGCTTTCTGCGTTGTGTTTCATTACGTAAGAAATCCATGCAAATATAATTAAATCTGTGTTCTAATCTTTAAACTAGCATTCAGTTTCAATTCTAGTATCCTCCATTCGCTACGCCTGTAGCAGGGAGCTGTATTGAAAGTTCTAGCAATGATGTCCGGTCTCCGGTGATGTGGAATATGTAGAGTTCTTTTACGGTCCCGAAAAAATTAATAAAATAAACGATTCCGTTGAGCCGTCTTACACACTGGACGGGCCAGGACTGCTACATCCATTGACTGCTCATGCTCTGTATGGCTCATTTATTGTTCTTGTGACAATCGTGCTGACTAACTTACTAATCGGATTAGCTGTGGATGATATAAAAGTACGGATCATATTTATAACATAACCTCAATCACTAAATTCAAATAGTCTCATGTCTCATCTCTCTACAATGTGCATTTTTCGCAGGCCCTGCAGGAAAATGCAGGAGTGACTCAGATGACAAGAGAAATAGACAACATTTTCTACTTGGAGTCACTCATATTTTCTCCTAAACTTCCGAATCTCCGTTTTATTGTCAAATGTCAAGCTTAGAAATTCACTTTCCTTAGGAAAAATCAGGGACGGAAAAAGTGCAAGCAACCAAGATGGGTATAAACTTCCTTCTTGAATGTTTTGGTGTGGTTTAACAGAATACACCACCAATAAATGCAAGTTAATGTATTTTGTGTGTGTACAGGTTGGCCAGTGGAAGAAATGCCCTTATTAGTTCTCGTAGTAATCACATTTTCAGGAAAATACTGAGAAGATTGCTTAATAGATTAGGATACCCGACTACAGATGATCGCGAACAAAAGTAATTTGTCGCTTTTATTTACATGAATGAGCGTTAAATAGTGAACCAAATTTTTTTGTCTATTAGGAATCTTGGGGAATACAAGTTTAGAGTTTGTTACGGAGATTGTGCGAGTACCAGGGAGTTTCCTGAGGAAGTATTTTTCGAAGCTGTGAAGATTGCGGAAGCAGGTCAAGACGGTGACAGTGCCAGGAACAGTCGGTCAAGCTATTTGAAATTTAATACTTAAAGCTTTCGATCTTGAAGCCTCCAGGCATTTCAGCTTGATCTAATGAATGCAATAAAGGCCAGATTTGGAATGATTTATTGATTATATTTTTATCCACGTGAAAATATTATTTTTCTGGTTGACTACGTTGACCTGATAACTCGGATGGATTAAATGACGAGCTGTAAAAATAAACCTTGCAGACCAAAAGTAAATCATTGAAATTTACACCTTGTGCTATACAAACCAACTGATTTGATTTTCGTAGTCCTACAGATATAGGTTTCTGAAACTTAGAACAGAACATTAAAAAATACCTGGCAAAATTTCAAGTGGACTTACAATTTGTACCTACTCTTTTACTGCATACTCCAGGGACTCTAGAGTTGCAGTGCTTACTAAGCTAAGCAGCTTTTAGTACAAAGGAGTTTATAAAACATGCCATTATCGTGGGGCCTATGAGATTGGCTGTGGTCAGTTAGCCATACGTGGAGCTATAATTGGAAATTGAATGACTCATGTAGATTTTTGATAAGTGTGCATTACTTTCGTTCAAAAATCAGCGAGAATGGCTGGCTTTGATCTCATTCTCCAGTTAGATATATTTTCCATAGAATAGTGAAAATATTATGACACTCAGGAATCAGAATGAATGTTACAATCTTTTTTCGGTTTAGTCATTTTGTGTCATGGTCATCATAAAATGTCACTTTATTTTTGCACTGTGCGGTATGTGATTGGGCTACACATAACTAGACAAAATAACTAGATATATAGAAGCAAACATTGGTCAAAACACAATATAACCTCCTTGTAAGATGATCATGTGTTGATCTACACACAACTTAGTTTTTACATTTTGCTGAAACGGGTTGTGATCCATTAATCATTTCCCGTGAATTATAAACTACAGTGATAAGACTCAGGAAACAAACAAGCCTAATAAAATGATACAAACATTCCACGAAATTCAACCCTCAAACCGCAACATCAAATTAAGATTAAAGGAAATCAAGCTATATTTTGTTATTCAATTGCCGATCTATTCAATTGCCATTGCCACTTCCACCAAAATTTGTCTTGCTGCGATTGCAGTGCATTCGGGAAATGGTAGGACAACTGTCAACTGCCAAACTGGCATATTTGGTTATGGTAAATACATGTCTCTACTTAAACGGGAACTTGTGGTTGTATGATGTCAATGATGTGTGACTCAGTTCATTAATAATCGTCATAATCGCTAAAACTTCATCGTTTTGGTTGTTTTTCTCCATTATGATTTGATTTGGGAAGTATTTGCTAGTAATGTGTCTTTCTTGAAAGACGAGATGATAGAAGCTCCCGTTTTAGAATTGGATCCAATGGACCAAGTCGAAGTCAACCCCTCTGACAGGTCCGATGACACCTTGTACGATTCCCTTTCACGGGTGATTTTAGAGAGAAACTCTCAAGGTTTAAGGGAACTCTTACAGGGCGTTGGAAACGAAGAATTTACTTCCGTTCTGCAGGTTTGTCAAGAACATCAATTCATGTGGTACAATTTGGATAAGTGGACAGAATGAAAACTACATTCAATTTTGCGGTATTCCTTAGAAAAAAAATAAAGAAGGAGACAATCTTCTACACAAAGCAGCTCGTCATCAATCAGCAGCAGCTGCAAATGCTGCAATTGGAGCCATGCAGACGTTCACTGGAGTTATAACTATAACCCATCTACCAAACGATTCACTGGTATCCGATAGGATACCGAATAGTACTCCAGGTTAATTTTTTAACTTAAACATAATCGACTAAACCTTTTAAATTGTACGTATCATTAAGTTAAATTACTTAATTTGATTTGTAGGAAGGTGTAGTGGGAGTTTGTCTTGCTGCTGTGAATGCTTAGGGATTTTGGTACAGAAATGCACTAAAATAGAAACACAAAAGCATCTTATTGACGTCCAAAATTCCAATGGGGAAACTCCACTGCATTTGGTTGCACTAAAAAAATGCTCGAGATGCGTCAAGGAGTTGATTAAGGCTAAAGCAAGCCTAAATATTAAGTAAGGTTTCATTTATAATTTGTAAATAGCGTCGAGTTGCCTTCCAAATGATTTTTGCGACCACGTAATTTACAGATCTAAAGACGTAAACTTGCCGTTCGTTACCCTGAAACTATTCCATAATAATCACTCTATATGCGAGTCCTTGCTTAGGTCCATGGATAGTTGTATAACACAACCTGTTTCGTGTTTAGACACAGATGACGAACTTGTTCTCACGAACTCGGAAGTCGAAATGGACTTCAGGTATTGAATCTTTAAATTGTACGACTGTTAAAGATGGATGCAATTTTGATGTTTTTCACTTCGTTTGGCTTGGTAGTTTGATAGTACCTGCAGATAAGCAAGGTAAAAACGGTGTCAAAAATGAGATGGAATTTTTACAAACGATATTGTCTGCTCATCGGTCAGTTCAGAAAAGTCTTTTTGGCCATCCTCTTGTCGCATCTTTTGTCTTCATGAAATGGGAACGAGCGAGGAAAATATTCTTGCTGTCTTTAATTTTTCACGTGAGAAATCTTATGTAAATTTTCCAGCATGATTTATCGATTTTACAAAATAATAAGTTTTACAGGTTGTCATTGCCATAATCTACACAAGCTACGTTTACTCTGTCTTCCTCATCAACTGTCCATACAGTTTGAACACTTTAAACGATACTGGTCCAGTAAAGACGAACTCATCAGCACCAATGAATCAAACTAACATCAAATGTGACACTGTTAGCAAAAGAAATGTTAAAAGTACCGTTTTCCTTTTGATCATAACGACGTTTCTTGCCTTGTTGGAGCTTATAAAACTACAGCAAAACTTAAGATTGTATTTCGAGACATGGCGAAACTTCTTCCAAGTGATTATGATCATGTGTATGTACATGACTGTATGGCCTTTAAGGTGGACTGCAGATAAATCAATCCAACATTGGCAGTATTCTGCTGCTGCGGTAAATACCAAATAATTGTTTTTAAATCCATTGACTTTTAAAAATTATGCTGTGTGGTGGTTGATTTTAGTTTGGAGTGTTTCACGTGTGGTCAACTTTGCTGATAAACGTGGGACGGTTTCCGAAGCTTGGGATTTATGTAGAGATGCTGGGAAAAGTTTCAAGAAACTTTGGATACTTCATGGTGGCTTATGCATTTTTATTGGTGGGATTCACCTTTGCTTTCTGCGTTGTGTTTCCTTACGTAAGATTGAATCTCGCAATTTGTGTGTGTTTTATCGATATTTTAATTAAAATAATTTTTACTACTGCAGTATTCTGCTTTCGTTACCCCTATGAGAGCTGTATTAAAAGTTGTGGCAATGATGTCCGGTGATGTGGAATATGTGGAGTTCTTTTACGGCCCCCATAATCATGACAAAAACGGCGAATCCATGAAGTCATTTTACACGCTGGACGCACCGGGACTGTTACACCCGCTGACTGCTCATGTTCTGTATGGTTCATTTTTGGTTCTTGTGACAATCGTACTGACAAACTTACTTATTGGATTAGCTGTTGATGATATAAAAGTACAGAAAATATATTCAAATCTTTAGTTAATGAACATAAGTAATCCAATATTAAATCCTCCTCCGGCAATTTCTTTTCTTTGCAGGCACTGCAGCAAAATTCAGAACTGACTCAGACAACTAGACAAATAGCGCATATCTTCTACTTGGAATCGCTAATATTTTCTCCTAAAATTCCGAATATCGGTTTGATAAAAAAGCTGAGAAACTCACTTTCTTTAGAAAAAATTGATGTAACGCCAGATGAAAGCGATACGTGTGTTCTTTATTTGAATACTTGGCTGTAGTGTAAAAGAAGACGCAAAGAATTAAAGAAAATTTATTTTATGGTACAGGGTGTCCAAAAGAAATCAGGGACGCAAACGTAGCGACCGATTTTTCAGAAAAATACTTAGTGGATTGCTTAGCAAATTAGGTTTCTCGACTACGAATAGTTCCGACCAAAAGTGAGTTGTTGATTTATTATGCTATGAAAGTTGACTGTAGTTTTTTTCAAGAATTTTCTTGTCAATTTAGGCACCTTGGACGATACGTTTTTCGAATTTCCTACTGTGATTGCACGAGTCGAAGAGATTTTCCTGAGGATGTCTTTTTGAAGGCTGTGAAGATTACAGAGGCTGGCCAAGGAGGTGGCAGTTCCAGGAACAGTTATTTGTCATTTGTCAGCAATAGCCAATAAAACAAGGATATGTTATCAATTGTTATCCCTCTCATCATCATGTACTGCATTTACCAGAATTCGAAATTCGCCACAGATGACAGAGATAGTTAAATTTTGATGTTACGGTTGAGGGGTGACGTTGTTATAAATTATAGAAAAAGCGAAAAGAAATTCGAGCTGCACTTCTTTCTTCTTGCCGTTCCCCAGAAATAATGTTATTTGTTCGTGTTCCTGCTTGTCGAAGCTTCTATAAGCAAAGTTAATGTGTTAATGCATTTCGACATTCTTAATCTATTATTATTCGGTTAGTATAGTTCAATTTCGAGAAACAGATACGAAAGAGGCTGAGGGGATCCAATGAATCTGTGATTGATGATATAATACCTATGCAGCAGAGTGATTTCATCAAAATTGTATTTTAAGGAAAGCCACGGAAGTATCTGCTATCTTGGGAATATTTAAGTACCACGTAAATCTTGGAGTAGAAGTAATAAATTGCCTGTTTAAACATTTATTGCTATCACAAATGACACACAGTGTTATCATTAACATTCAGAAGCCGTAGGGATTTGGTTTCCATCTTGTTTTACATGTATTGTGTTACTTCTGCTGGATTGTCCTTCTGAGAAAGTCTCTGAAGTTTCTGTCCATATTATATAGACCCTCCACCTACCTACTGCATAAGCCATGAGAGCAAGTTCCATTTAAAGGTTGGAAGTTGGCACACACATTTCGAACATACTCCCAAAGCCAAGTAATGGGTACCTTCTGCTTTACTTTCCTTGCGGGAATCTGTGCTGTCAGCTAGAATCGAAGCTTCTATTGGGTGTGGATGCTCCTTTCTCCGTCTCAAGAAAGGCTTTCCCTGGAAGCAAAGGAACAAGAACTTTCTCTGTAAAAACTGACACAAACTTGTTTCATTGCTCCATCGAAGTGTGGAGTGAAAACATAGGGACTTGATTCCTCCTTGCAGAATGTCTGTTATTCGCTTTCTCGTTGCAATGGGGACGACTGTGGAAGTCTTGTTTGACCGTGAAGACCGCACCTACCGAGCTGGCGATGTTGTTGCTGGCCGAGTTGTCGTCGAGTCTGATGAGGAAAAGAACCTGAGACTGATTAAAGGTACGCTTCACAAGTTTGTTTACAGTTCCCACTGTTAGGTTTCTCATTTCTCATAATTACGAGTGTTTGTCTTGTTCGTGGGAGTTTAACTATCTAAAAGGATACTTGTGTCGACAGGAACTCGAGTGAGATGCAAGGGATTTTCAACAGTTGACCTGAAGTTCGGGCTGGCCGCAGAGGAAAGTGGAGCATCACTTTCTTCAGTGAACTACGTCGATGCGGATGCGAAAGTTCTCACGGGTATTTATACCACAGCTCTCTATACTTTTTACTTTCCCCTATGTGAATGTTATTGTTATTCGATTAATGAAATTCTTGTGTAGACAAACTAGAGAAAACGAAGGTGCGGAAGGGATCGATTGAACTGACGAGGATGGAAGCTCCGTTCTCATTCACTTTACCTAAGGACGTGCCCTCATCTTTCAAGTCGGTTTATGGAAGAATGGAATGGATTATGAGAGTCTCTGTTCCCTCAGGCGTGGCTGTTTCTTATTACGAAGGAAAGGGACCTTTCACTGTGGTTGGGAAATTGGATTTAAATAAAGTAAAGGGAGCCCGAGATCCCGTGGAATTAAAGGAAGAAGCTCGAGTTCAGTCTCTTTTGGGCGAAGGTGGAAAGGTCAACTTTACTTTGAAGCTTAAAAAGAAAGGCTGGGCCATTGGAGAAAAATTGAGTTTACAGCACACAATAAAAAACGAGAGCAGACAACCTGTGACCACTTCTATTTCGCTTGTTCAACGCATTTCTTACGAATTAGGAACTCTCATCAGGTTGGACAAAGCTAATAAGGTGAAAGTCATTGGAGAAAAGGCGATTGCTGCAGGACAAGAAATTGAAACTGACGATGAAGATCTCTTCACCATTCCTTCCTTACCTCCCTCAGGTGTCATTAGACTTAATCAAGCCAACAGGCTGGTTAAAGTCGAGTATTTTCTTAAGGTAATCTAATAAATGTTGCATGAAACATCCTGCGATAACAACCGTAAGTCCTGCTTAATCCTCCTTAATTGTCTGTGCTCTCTTTTAGTTCGAAGTATTGGCGAAACCCAAATGGTTGAAGAAGTTTAAAGGGTTTATGCCGATCATTATTGGATCAGTTCCACTGAGAGAAGAGCTCCCCTGAAACTCCAATGAACTCCTGTTGAACAAACAAAGCTCAGAATTTAATTCACACGCAACTCAATCAATCGATTTCTCTGGAAAATCCCAGGCGAGAAATGGTTCGACGCTGACATTCTGACATTCTCAAGTGTGCCGAGTAACTCGATAAACTAGAAAATCCTCCATAGACAATAGATTTCTTCCTAATGTGTAATTATACACAATTAAAACCTAACTGTCTGTTTGCCATTTATTCGAGCAAACAATTTTTATCATATCGCAAAGTGTCGTTGAAAAATTCCATATTCTGTGATGGGTAAAATTCAAGAAAAGTTTGTTGGAACTTTGGTATAAAAGTTATCAACTTTGTTAAGTAAGTAATTAAGTAATCAACACTTAAAGAATCGACCTATGCAACTTTTAGCTCAAGGAGTGCTTTTAGATTTAATATCATCTCACTTCTTTACCATTTTTATGCAACTACCTTATACAGCAATAATGTAAACTCGAACTCGAACATATTCAGTCCTGAACAATAAGTGTAATGTTTTGATATTTTCTGTCCGTCAAACTTTGAAATTAATAATGTATTATCTAAGTTATTCATGCACAAGCAAAAGCAGTCCCCCCGAAGGGAAATGTCTTTCGAAGTTGTTTAATGAATAAAATACCTGCCGAGTATTATTGGCACTCTCACCTCACACCCAGTCTTCATTATTAGGAAGGTATGTGTGGAAGGCGGATATTAACAGTTCCGCGACGGATGCGAACCTCTCATAAATTCCGTTGAACAGGAAATTACGCTTCTTTCCTTCCTCCTCATTGGGCCAATATGCTACAAACTTTCACTTGCACATTTACCTGTCTCCCTCCAGACTTCGGGCTGCGCTCTTCTTCCGGGTGAAATTGGAGGTGCCAAAGTTCTTCACATCACAAATGCGAATGTATATTTCATTTGTTCCGAAACTCTCGAAGGATGAAACAATAACTTGTATGAACAATGGAAAGGAATGAATGCGGAGTATCTCGCTGCCCCAAAATATGGAAATATATTGGAAATAAATCAGAGAAACACGAAGGTGATTAAAAGGTTAAAGACGATATTTATTGAATGATTTATATCGGAGGACAACACTTTTTACTCCAGTTTAATGATGGGTGGACTTTTTGCATTCAATTACCTTCCAGCTTGATGATGGCCTTATACACAAATCTATTTAAGTATATCTCATCAGATCAGTTTTTACCTTAGGTGATAAAATTCTTCCCTTCTCTCACTTTTCCCTTCTTGCTTCCATACCTTCATTTGTAACCACATTCTTCTTTCCAATCTTAATTAGCCAATGTATATTAATTGCATTTTGTTGTTCTGGAGCTATCAAAGTATAATAATATATGTAGACAACATTTTAAGGGACACCATATGTAACGAATGGTTGCGAAACATAAAACTCATGATGTGGTTGATTGGTTGGTTAATTGTTACACTTACGTTACACAATATTATCCTCCCCGTTTACAATTCAAAGTTATATTTCCTCTTTCTCTCCTACACGTACATAATTAATATCGTAATAATATGTCTTAATTAAACTTGTTCTTGATTGGAATGTTTATTCAAATACTTAAATACTTAGCTTTACTAAATTAATTAAATAATTCATTTCTTGATTATTCATATTTAGATTATTGTGGTTTTTTGATTTTGATCTTCTGCTCATTCACACACACTGTCGAATGTCACAAGTACACCTTCTCTAGTTTTTTTTTCTTCATCAGAGCTGCAGTTTTTAAGTCATAAAAGTGTAATGGTCACGTGTACAACTATAACACATTTTCTTCTTGTCTACTACTTTTTCACATAGTTTTAACTCAAAATACGTAGTACAATTTATTAATGACTTTTAGAAGTAAATTAGGAAATCATTGTCCACATTAAATTCACCCTTTTGATTATTTTCACATAATTCTAAATCTCTAGTCTTTCATTTTCACCCTTTCACACACTTTTGTGCTTCTGTTTTCATCAAAAAAACGAAATTGCAAAATGCAAAATACAAACAAGGAAAATGCAACTTAGTCTCACTAATCACATAATATTTCCATCTACTAAAAGTTTTCTCATATCATACATTGTGTGTATAACGAAATGATTCCTCCATGATGATATTTTCCATTAAATTTAAATACTCTCCAACAATAATTGACATATACGCAGAGTTAATTAGTTTTTTAAGAGTTAGTTGTGTTAAGAAGGGATATGTGATGCAGTACACCGAGAGACAAATATACGCGTTGTTGGACAGCAATAATCTCCAACACAAAAATAAATAACACACTCACATTTATGTATGATGCATATAATAGACGTACACTGATGCATATCGATTACTTTTAAGCAAGAAGCAATTGAATGTTGTGTATGTGGTTTGTTTCCTTTTGATGTATAGACAGGGTTAGTATAAAATTAACTACATACGTCATCCCACTCACTCTCACTAGCTGGATGCATGTTACACACACACAATTGCATTTTACGTAATCATCGTCATCAGAGGATTGGACACATACTAGTGCACATTTATATCTATAGGATATAGTATACCAATAGGTAGGATGTAGGTAGGTAGGTAGGTAGGTTAGCTACAGGACTACTAAACCACTAAATTAGCCTATTATTAGCCTTTTATTATTATATAATAATACTACAACTAGTTACGATGTGATTAGCGCGTTAACCGGGATTAATTATTCATTAAGTTTTAAACTTAAAGTTTCGATAATACAACAGAACACAACCATTAAAGAATTTTTTTCGATAAAACAACCTGTTAAAATTCTATTTTTTTCTTGTAAAGTACAAATAAGCTCAAAAAATGATTAAACAGTTTGAATTAAAAAGGTACATTCTGAACGAACCGAGTGTGTTTGTGTGAGTAATAAGTTTTAAGTAAGTTGTTGTATGTATACAAAGAGGTATCAGAGGAAGTATATGTGTAGTAATGTATAATATAATAATGTTCCGATTGTTTAAGTGAGATTGCAATGAGTTGCTTCTGTTTCTTCTCGTGTAAAGCTACCTCGAGTGGATTTTTGGAATTGCTGGATGATGTGTGAAGCTACAGTTACTCTTCTTCTCTGATCGCGTCTTCTACTTAAGTAAGTAAAGTTAAGCATCTTATTCCTCATCTGTGTTGGAATCGCCGCACGCACTCCGTACAAAAGGAGAGTCTGAGAGAGATTTACATGGAGGAATTGTCCCATTCGAGGGACGTCGGGTGAGTCGCAGCGGCGGCTGCGGTGGTTGACGGGACAGGGTTAGTGGCGGTGATAGGGCTGACCTGAGAGGTTGTGGCGGTGGGGAGGGGAATGTGGGTGCTCTTCCTCGGGGGATGCTCGTCGTCGTCGTCTTCAGAGGAATCGTCTTCCTCTTCGGCGTACGAAGCGTCGTCATCCTCGTCCCAGCTTTCTTCGCCTCCTTCGCCGTGTCCGGCTGCTCCGGCTCCTCCACTTCCTCCACTCAGGTTCTAAAAAGAAGAATAGGTGTGTGCTAATTTGCTAATAAATGAGGGGTCTTCAAGGCCAAAGGTCACGTGTGTTAACAAGTACCTCCATAGGGTTGACAGTGATGTTGAGGGCGGAGTCATCCCAAGCCATTTCAGCGTCCTGGAGATCCTCGTGGGCGGAGCGGGCGTGGGCAGCTCGGATTCGAATGACGCCCAAAACAATCATAAACAGGAGGAAACCGACGCACACGACGATGATTACTGTGACCGCGTGTGTAGCTCCGACCTAAATTCAACGAAGGAGGAATGACAGCCGTCACTTCCAGGAATTCTGACAGGGAGTCCTGAATGTGGCTTAATTAGAAAGTTGTCCTACCTTTTGTGCTCCCTCCCATGGAGAATAAGCCTCAGAATAGTAAAGTCCTGGTTTATCGTCCACATGGTGTTTGGCGACGTGTACGTGTGCAGGGACGACAATCTCGTTGTCTTCGTGAAGGAGGGACGAGCCTGCAGAAGCTGATGGGATGTCAGAAGGTCCTCCAGACGGGTCATCAGTAGCTCCGTGACTCATGTCGGGGTGGATTACTGTCAGCGTCTGCACATACTCGTTCGACGTGAACCGACCGTTCAGCTCAGAGCAAATCAGCTTAAACGCTCGATTCAAATAGTAAGCTGGCTTCTTATTCGAGTATTGGATTTGACGCAAAACCTAAAAACGTGGGAGCAAAACGAGATGTCACAGAGGTCTTCGTAGTAAAACATCAATATATACACAGGGTGATGTGTTTTTGCAGTGTAGTTGACTTGTGTCATGTCATACCTGTTCATAATTGTAAATCATGTCAGCACCAGAGAGAAGAATGCCGTCAGGAGTGACATGATCAGAGATTCCCAACTGGGAGAGCATTGCAGAAGGAACGGCAAGCGTTTCGTGGTCAGGATTCAATGGTGGATACACTGAAACTGTGCACGCGTCCAATTTACGTTCGATCACTGATATGGGCTCTCCTGCAAGAATTCATACAAAATATTTTAACACACACTTCACAAATCAAAGACAGGAAGACAGAATCGTCTTCAACTTGAAGTTTATTCTAATGTCACACAAGGCAACTGTGCACATTCTGAACTGCCTGCCTGTGTGCTTAAATGTTGAATGTCACGGTGCAATGGAAATGAAACGGCTTAAATTTCATCCACAAAAAAGACCAAGTTAAAAAATCCTCTAAAAAGATTCGTGTTACTTTTGTACATGTGCATTTTTAGCCTCAAAACGGAACAAAAAAGGTAGCCTCTGAAGTTTAGTGGTGAGAAATACAAGGAAAGTGAAATGTGAGATGCACCGAAGAACGAACAGGAGTTTTGAAAACTGAAAAAGTAAGTTGGGTAACCTCATATTGAATGGAAGATTACTTAAAACAGAGAAATAGACAACAGCGGGGAGAAGGGGGCGGGGGTTGGGTTGGGGTTGGTTTGTACCTCAGGAGGAAACTGGTGAAAACTATGGAGAGTTAGATTTAAAAGAAGCCTCAGTTACTTAGATTGACTATCTCGTAGCTTACCTTTCTTCTTAATTGTCATCATAAGTCTGTGGAGCCAAATACCGAGTTTGATAAGATTCCCCATAGGAGAAGAAGATGAATCATTGCCAGCCGAGCCAGCTACGCAAACCATATAGATTTGTTTATGCTTGCAAGAATATGCTTTCCTGACATTTTACAACTACTCTTCCTTTGTGAAATTCGAAATTTGTACACCTCACACAACTTCCCATTTTTTGTAAGCAATTCAATTTTCTAAGTAATTGTCAGGTTAGCTGCAACTGACGCTTTAAAATAGCATTCATATAAAACTGAGGATGATAAAATGATAAGGCCATTCACACAAACTACTTTGAGGAATCTCAGCAACACCCGAGGTAAAAACCAACCCCCTATTAAATATCAGTGGTTTTTTTACTGTGCGGTAATCGAATAATTCGGGATACTTACCATTTCTCCATTCCTCATTGTCATCCCTGTCGGAAGAAATAGTAATCCTGACATCTGAGAAGACCCTGACTCCAAGTCGGAAGTCTTCGTAGTCCCTGGGCAAGTTGGCTGTTCCATTAACCTCAATCGTTGGTTTCTGAGGTGGAAGGACCATAACGAAGGAGTCGGATGGCACAATCTTAATTCCTTTTCCGCTCTCGCAACTGCAATTATACCCACACAACCGTGAATCCTCACATCCTCTGCATCTTCACACCTTACAATAATACTTCCTTCTTATGAGTAGCCTCCAATCTCTCCACACGAGCTAATCTAACTCAATTGAATCATCTTTTTGTACGTTACGACTTACATCACTTTGGTGGCCAAGTGCAAATTCCTCCTTCCAGGAGTTGGGAACTCTCGCGAGTTAACGTAGCCAACCCGTCGGATGAGATTCTCAATGTCAGTTGTGTTATCACCTTCCACAGTTATTTCCGTCATGTCTGTACACACACACACACACACAGTTGAGTAAGATGAATGAGATAAACGGAGAAGAGAGAAAATGAAGACATTTTTGGGGATCATTCCATTTGCATACCAGTGTTGGTCATGAGTTGCATTCCTGGCTGAACAACCTCCATTCCAGGTAATTCCAGGGATTCTTTGCATTTGTGAAGACAACTGAGGACCCCTGGGTCTTCGGTTTTCCCTGCGAGGAGAGAAAGTCCGGCGAGATATCCCCTGAAGTGATGTTTGAACTTGCCCTCTGCCCCTTGCCAGCACGCTCCCACTGCCAACGACGTATTCAACCCTTTTGCAGGGTGGAGTGGCCAGTCATCAATTACTTCGGGATTTGTCTTATCTGCCTTCCATGGAGCGCCGTCAACCCACAAAGCGACTTCTGGGAATGTCACTGACACGGCGTAGTGATGCCATTCGTCATCACAGACCTGCGAGTTAATTATTAAACCACAAAGTTGGAGTGTGATTAGTCCCACAGCATAGAACATCCATTTCATCAGCGTAATTTTCCCATTAGAGGTTTCGGAAGAGTCTATTTAACTGACGAAGTAGGACCTTACGAACAGATTTTAAAGCGTGGGTTCATCTAAGACGACAGCAGGGAGAGAGAGGCTTATTATTTGTTAGCAGACTTAGGAGAGAGAGAGGAGTAAGAGAAGCATTAGTTGTTAGTGGTTGATGGTTTAGGAAGGAAGGAGATTCGGAAGGAAAGCACTTGAGCCTTGTGTGTGTGCATCACATCAGCGCTAATTGCAATCCACGGAATTAACCCCACCGGACCCACTTCACTGCCTACTACCTCTACGCTTCCTCGTAGCTTTCCTTCTCCGAGTAAACGGAGGAGAGAGCATCAGTAGAGAAGTAAACTGAATTCTACTTTCCCTTCAGTAGTTTCTCCAGCTGAGTCTAGAAGTAAAACCTGCTAGCAAAAGCGAGAGAGCGAGAGAGACAGAGATGTAGAAATGAAGAAAAGTATCTAGAGAGCCTAGTGGTCACCTTGTTGGTGGCAGGAAGCCTGATTCTGCTAACTGTACGACTGTAAACCCATGTTAAAGGAAGGGAAAGAGAGCGAGAGAGCGTTTTTTCGCCCGACTGATTTCTTTGCAGTGTGGTCGAGCACAAAAGGAAAGAGAGAAAGGGAGTTTAGTACAATGGGCCATTCAGTTCTACTGCTTTTACTTTAAGGCCATTCATTTCGATGTAGCTCTCCTGAGGCTCTTCCACCGAGTCGTAGAAGCCTTCCAGCAGCCTTGGAGAAGGAAACAGGCCGAAGAGAAGCGTTGTTTCCCACTTCCTCCCTCTCTCTCCTTAAAAATGGAACGTAGGCAGTCAGATGGAATGAGTAAGAGTTTGGACCTCAGTAATTGGGCAGTGATTAGGCAGGCAACAGAGGAAGATGATTAATGGCTCAGCAAGTCTCTCTACCCGCTCTCTAATTGAGTCAATGAAAGGGAACAACTTTAAAAGGTATCTTTCTCTCCCTCTCCTATACAGATAAACTTGTTTGTCCCATTTACTTCTACTAAACGAAGAAGGAGACTGTCTTCGAAGACTCCAAACTGGAATCGATTTCTCCTGTCTCCATCAACTCACTACTCCTGAAGGCACGAAACAAAAGATGAGATAGACAAGTTGTCTCATTACACGGTGACATGAGTCATTTCTCTATTTGTCCTTCAGATACAAAGCAGCGTTAGCTACAAATGGACTACACTAGAAGAAGAAGATGAGGAAGGAGAAAATAAGGAAAGGGAGAGAGGTCAAAAGTTGAAAGCCTTGCTGACGGCCAACCACACGATGATGAATAACTGGAGGATTACGTGACGGACCTTGTTGTAAGGATTATCGATCCACACGCGCAATTTAAATTAAGGAAATGACGGAATAGAAGGAGCAAATGGGGTTCATTCATCGCTTTCGTACCTGAGGAAGCTTCCACCTCCACTCGGCAGGACGGAATGTATTCAAGTCTCCGTCGTTGTGTTCCTTCCTCAGCAAAAGAATAAGTCGGCAGTTTCTCACGAAGAGGGCAAAGTGGTGACGGTTCATTTCTGTGGAACACACAAATTAGAATACCTTCGTAAGAATGTGTGTGTGTGGGTTTTTTTTAGTAAGTTCGCATGAACTTCCACATTCCTCCTCCAACCTTCTCCCACTCTCACGAATTCATGTGAATTCATCACGTCCTTTAACTCTTGGACTTTCACTTCTACACGAAAACATGAGTCGGCACTCTCCCAAAACATACAAATGCACTTTCGGACATAAATCCGTCTATTCTTTTTATATGTCAACTAGACTAGATTTTAGATGTGACGAGGACTCTAGAACAATATATGCTTCTTCAACACACACACGAAGAAGAACCAAAAACTGACAAAGGTAATCATCAAATCTGCTTACTGTGATCATCAGCGTTGCAGAGGACGTGTTCCTTAACATGTCTGTCCTGATCAGGATGTGGAGCATGTTTCATCCATGTGGCAAGAGTGAAGTTGTCTCCAGGATAGTGGGGAACGAGACCTTCAGGAATGACGACAGCGGTGGATGATCCATCGAATTCAAACATTGGATCGCTTTCATGGCCTTCATCTTGAGGAAGGGATCGAGTCCATTCAGCTCCCAGACCGGGCGATGGCAAAAGGTCGAAGCTTTCGGTTGATGCGCCTACAATAAAGCCAGAAATGTAGATACCCTCACCTTTTCTATGTGTTACATAAAAGAAGTACAAAGTACTCCCAACCGTATTCTTGTTTCGAGAGAGTAAATAGCTTACCGCATAATTTCCTTTGAGAATGGACAGCATAAGTGTCACGATCACACCCTTTTCCAATATGTTGAGTGGAAAGAGACAATCGAGTCTCGAGCGTTCTCAAAGCACAAGGAACATCACACAGCTCAAGGGACGCTTCAGGGAATAATTCCTGCCGTGAAGACCCCGGTGCGTAGTCAATTCTTTCGGGAATTCCTGAGCAAATAAAAAAATAGGTCAAACTCCGGAAATTACTGGAAAATATAGTTTAAACTGGTTGAAACTCAGTTTCTACTCGTTCCCTAGTCTGAAATTCCTCAATTCAACTTTCACCACCAGGAAAAAGCAACCTTTGACCTCTTTGATGCAAACAAGTGAGACTTGATGGAAACGGCGAGATAACCTGATTAGGATTTACAAACCTCCTGTCGTACCTTTCTTCTCATTGTACTCTACGAAATGAGGAAAACTTTCCCTGCATAACTTTCTCCGTCAGTGTTACTCATAAAAGTCAAAAACTTCAAGGAAAGTTGGAAAGTGTCTTTATCTCTCCGTCTTCTCTTGTGTGTCATAGGATGGAAAATGCCTTAAGGCCCTTCATCACCGTCACAGTCATCCTACACACAAACTCTCTCCTCGCTGCTCTCATCTCTTCTGATGTCGTTCTTACATCACCATCAGGATTATTCAGTTCCAAGCTTTCTCTCCTTTTGTTCCACAAAACTATTAGACACACAAGAACATTTCAACAGAGGTTGGAACTAACATAATAATAATCACAATACCACCACCGGGCTTATTCACTCGATAGTCTCGAGTGCAATTAGCATGTTCGTGTGTGTGTAATAGTAAGTGTGTAATACCTACCCACTAGTTCACAGTAACTACCACACCACCCACCACCATCACCAGTACCACCATCAGCATATTCATTTATAAGAGAGAGAGAGAGTGTTTTATAATGAGAAATCCACTTGTCGTTAGTTCGAGGAAGGCAGTAGAAAGTAGAAGGGAGGTTCGATCGATAAACTCCGTCTGCTTCTCTACTGCCGCCCGGGCCTTTTTCCTATTCTACCCTCCTGGACTTTCCCTTCTTAAGTCTTCTGTCTCTCTCTCTCTCTCTGTTCTGTTGCTGCCTTGCTTTGCCTTAACTCTCATGTCCCAAGTTAATTGAATGTGAAAATGTGGTTCAACACAGAATGCTTGACCTTCACTGACTAAGCTACAAAACACCCCTTTTTAATTGACCTCTCTTTCTTTCTCTCTCTCTCTGCGCTCTTTAGTTCTGTAGTTCTGTACAACTTTTGCAATTAAAAGAATATGTCTCTCTCTCTCTCTCTCTCTTCAGTCTTCACCAACCCTAAAATGTTGGTTCCCACTTGTTTCAATTAGCACGAAGGTCTATGGGACTTCACACAAAAGGAGACGAAGACTACTCATTCCACTCCTAAACTCTTAACAGCATACGGGTAGATGAGTGAGTGTAGAACTCGTAGGCAAAACAGAGAACACTGAACAACGGCTAAATAGTTTATGACATCAAATTGTGCTTTTACTTTCAAAAACTTACGCCATTTTTCATACGAAGTTTCCAAGAAGTTTTTTTTGAAGAGGGTAACTACGCTATTACTAACTGTGTACATCTTTGTACTCTCAGTATTATTGAGTAAACCGTGAAATGTAGTAAAGACGGACCAAAGTGTAAGTACCATCATCGTACACATTGTTTTATTTGATGGGAGGGTAATTGAGAAGAATGAGGTCATAAATTCTCATAAAAGTTAAGAAAGACTGGAGAGAAGCTAAGAGTATTACGGAGTAAATAAATGAAGTAGTAACAGTAGCGGCTGCATTTTATTGTTCATTAATTATTCCTTCCAGTGACTTGAGATAATGCGAGATATTTCACTGAGGACTAAAAGAGCTCTTAAATGACTCAAGGTTAACGGTGAGTTACGTATCGTCATGATTATTGACTCACAGTTAGACTAAGAAGGTTTAGGCGATAGCGAGAGAGAGAGAGATTTTAGATTACTGTGAAACAGATGGTGAGTGTCAACTATCGTTTGACGCAATAAATGTAAATGGAAAGCCAAATGCAAATATAAATCAAAGAGTGGTAATGAAGAAGGATGCTTTTCATAAAAGAATATTATTATTACCTTTCCATCCTAGTTTGCAGACACGAGCGACCTTGATGGTGACCATAACTGGAGCAGAGCGCTTCATTCCACAATCGTATGCAACAACAGAGAGGATGTGGTTGTGCGAGCGCTCGTAATCCAAAGGCTCCGTGTTTCGGATTACACCTGGAAACATATTAAATTCATATTTCACAATGTATCTCATATTCCCCGTGGAACCATACATTTTATTTCCCAGACACACTACAACTTCTCCTATTATCCTGGAGCAACTAGAGAGATACTAGATACTTTTTCTCTCAAGAATTTGTTCCAGTCTGGACTGATACAAAGGCGGTGTCAAAGGTCACTCCATAACTCTTCCGCGGCCTGGACAATCATCCATCTTATCCTTTAAAATGTCACAGAAACAAAGACCATATGGGACTTTCTCTCTCATTTTTTCCTATGCACCTGCGGCTCTCTTCTTCTGTTCCACCAGGGAAGAGAGGTTTTGTCTCTCAGCCTTTTATTAAAAAGGAAAGGAGAGAGGGAAGACACAAGACGACTTTTGTGTGTTAAGAGCAAATACAGCCAAACGAATACGTAGAGGCTCGAATGCCTCCTATGACTCCTTTCCACTTCAGAAATGAGAGAGAAGACGCACAGGGAAGAAAGTATTGTGTGTCTCGTCCAATGAATATGAATCACATACGTAGGAATATAGTACACACAGAGAAACACACAAATCCCTTGCCCATCCTATTCCTTGTCTTTCTCTTCCACACGAAGAGACAACTAGAAAAATATGAAATTGAGAGAAATGGGATGAGCACTGAGCAGTCGAGTCATTTTTTTCTCTCCTACTACTTAGAAACAAAAATGACGCAGTGAAAGGATAGAGAAAGTAAGGAAGGGTGAAATATTTTGTAGATACTTTCTCCTGCACTCTCTCTACGAATCTAGGAAATATATTTGTAACGTTGCTAGAATTTAGTGTAGGAATTTATTTCACCGGAATTTCTTTTTTCATTTCCCATTTCTTCCACCACCGAGCAACCGAACATTAAGAGTCTGGCGGTGGTGAACAATTAGTTGTCTGTCCCTGTGTTAATTCATCTGTTCAATGTCTTTCTTTCTGTCTGTGTGACTGTGACTGGGGCAAAAATGAAATTCCTCTCGGGAAGTGAGAGTGTGTTTTTAGATAAAGGCAGCGTGGAGATACTTTCCTCGCTAACATTTTATATGAAAGGGCTTTTCAGCTTAGACATGTATGAGAGAACATGAGGAGACTGAGGAGAGTGTATGACGTGGCATATGGAGAAAGACATCTCTTGTCGTAAATCCTACACACATTCACATAATTTCATTCCTCGAGTTCAATGCAAATGTCCTCGGTGCTTTCTTCCTTCATCCTATTGTGTGTGGAATGAAGTGTGTGCAGGGTATGGGAAAGTCACCCAAGTACTTATGTATGTATGTATATCGTTCCACCCATATTCACTCACTCAGACACACATATCATATATGAGTATGAGTACGAGGGACAAGGAGATGAGAAAGAGAGAGTCCATTTGCACATGAAAAAGAGAAAGCAGAGAGAGAAAGTGGAGATCGATGTCAACTGCACAAAGGAAGAGAGGAGAGCAAACACTTCAAAGGCCAACAATTAAACCTCAACCTCCACCGTCTCTTCTATTCTCCTTACTTTTTCATCTTTTGTGTCCTTCAAAGTCATCTCTTCCTTTTATGCAGGCGCACACACACACATAACTTAATCTACGACGGATACATCCAACACACACGTGATTTTTAGTGGAAATCGGGTTTAAACGGAACGCTTCACTGTTAAATCTGAGATACGGATATTTATGTGTGGAATCTTGTCAAGGAAAATCAAACCATGACATCTATCCCATCACTTTGGGGTATACCTAACTAAATGGGGAAAACTAATGAGAATTCCTCGTTTATTCTATCTTTCTCACAGGTAGGGACTGCACCACCCTGTACACACACACACACAGGACACACACTCAGACTCACACACACATACAATCAATTTAAAAAACGACGCTAGACGTGATTTTCTGTGTATAATCGGCTTACAGTGACGCAAATGGGACGATTTCCTTAAGTGCTATTGCGGCTGTACTTCTCTCCACTACTTTTCTACGATGTTAAACTATATAGAAACTTTTTATATAAATGCATACTATTTTGGTTCTGGTACCTTTCATACTTTCATCTTTCTTTCCTTAATCCTGAACCATTTTTATTCATGGCCTGACTGAGTGTATGGCACACACACACACAAATACACTTAGCTTCTATATAATATATATGAGTGTGTTGAGTGGAAGAATTGATGGTTGAGTGTGGAACGAAGGCAAACAAATGGAGCACATGACAAGCGACAGAATTAATGAGAAACGAGAGACAAATCCACACACACACACAGAAATAAATCAATTCTTTCTCTATCCTCACCGGAGTAAAAGGAAGAAGAAGAAGGATACGGAGTATGGAAATCATCCTTTACTTTTCAAGTCCTTTTTACCGGAGTTCCTCATAGAGAAAGTTCCCATTCAAAACTCACGGTGTGCAGTGTAAAGAAATCTACACACAGTTTGCCCGTACCCAACTTCGTATGCACCAATAGACCAGCAGGATTCATTTCAGTCATTCGTTCGTGTATGGTTCCCTTCCTCGGAACTAAATTCAAGCGATTCCTGGTCCTCGTGAGCACGCTGTGATTACAAGAAGTGAAAGGATGGAACATTGGATGGTTTACTCAAAGCTCAGCGATTCGATTTATAACGACGAAGAAGAGAGAGGGGCTAGATCGATGAGGGATTTAGGGAGGAGGTAAGCAACGAAGCAGGCATTCTCGGATTTCACTTCTCTCACTTATTCCTGCCTACCTTAACTCGTTCTGACACATGAAAGGGTTTGCTTTCCCCGTACAAGCCTCATCTTCCACTACTACGAAGGGAGAAAGGTGAAATTCAACTCTCTCTCTCTCTCTTCTCTTTAAATGACAAGTTGTGTAATGAGGAATGTAATGAGATCCACGACTAACGATGAACTAAATAACGTTATGTACAAGATAATGACCAACGTGACCAGATTCGCGAGGAAAGGAGGAAGCTTCTTCATTTCTCGACTGTATGGACCACGTGGAAACCTTGGACGGCACGGGAAATGGTGGAGAGAGAAAGTTCAGGTTGTCATTTGATGACCCATTGGGTTTTATGAGTGGAGGTTTACGATGACGATGGGATTTACAGGAGGTACTTAAGTAAGAACAAGAAGACCCACTTGTTTCCTTCCTCTCCCGTATGAGACATTTCTGAGTGTCAGAGAAACAAGTGAGATTTCAAGACAAAAGACGAAGTAGAAGGGGATATCAAAATCCTACGACTTACAAAAACACATCTCAACCGGTCAACAAGCACAGAGGCGAGCTCAGAACGTCGAACTACGCTTACACCACCACTCCATGTTCTCCATGACTTTCTTATGGTACTTGGCCACTACTTGTCAGCACAGGCTTTCTCTTTAAGATGTACTTTCATCTATCATTGTTTTTCAATTCCACCAATCGGATCCATTTCCTCCTCAACCACTCGAAGCATAAAAGCTTTTCAGTAAAAAGTATCCGCCCATCATTATCATTGGTGGATTTGGATATGAACAGAGTTATTATGCTCGCAGCAGTAGTACTTTGCCTTATCATTAATATTAGCCGTTCAACCGTTAAGTGGAGTGACCTTTTAATAAGACCGCACTGGATTCTTGAGAAGTTATAATGGTTCATCGATTGGGAATCTTCGTTGCTTAGAACTGTAATCGAACTTACCGTCATTGTCGATGTCGAAGGGTTGATCTTGAGTGAGGATGTCGTATTTGCAGATATCTCCGAATTTAGCGGTGCAGTCACGGTCCGTAGCCTCAACCCGAAGGATGAGGTCATACAGCCGTCCTTCATCGACTTCTCGTACATAAGAAGGTTCCAAGAAAGTGGGTCCGTACTCATTAACATCGACCACAGTGATGTGTACTGAGGCACTAGAGAAAGCAACAACCAAGAAACATTTTAGTATAAAGCAATACAGCGAACGTCGTCACAGTGTGCACACGAATAACTGAAGACGACGGAATAGTAAACACATCTGAGGAAAAAGAGGTTCTCTGTGCTTTCACGTCTACTTCTCGTGTGCTAATGAGACAGGAGCAAACGCCATTAATCTTGACTTTTTCGTGAGCTTTCTTTTCCTCTTTTTCTTCAAATGGAATGGGTAATGTAATCTGAGATAAAAGGATGGAGAAGATATTCCATCCTTTTCCTTACTTGTTGGAAGTCTGTCCATGGCAGGAGACGGCGGTGATGTCGAACTTGTAGTTCTTTCGCTTTTCGCAGTTCAGAAGTCGCTTGGCTCTTAACTCTGCTTCACCGCCTTCTCCATCCCCTCCGTCTTTCAAGATTATCTGCAAATCATTCATTAATCGTCTTTTATCAACGTAATAACAGCCTTCAATTAATCCCATCTAAAAGACATGCGTCTTCTTCCATAATCTCAAAATAAGCCTTGCCTCCGTACATTTAAATGTCACTCTGAATCTTCTTCATCACTATCGACCTGATGTGACGCTATAAAATTTCTATGTGTGCCATTTAAATGGCACACCCCCAGGTTCTACTAATAATATATACACACACACGTACCATTTACTCATCATGACATTTTGAAATTCATCCGACCTTGCCATTCTACCCGACAGCCAAAAGTCTCAACTACCAAAACTAAATGCCAGCCTTTGTCTTTAAGTCCACAAAGGAAATAGAGCAGACGACCCCGACTACATAACTTTAATTGTCGTACTCCGTCATTAGATGAAGATCAAAGCGAACCATTCATCAGAGTATTAGTTCTTAATTACACACAACTAGACTTCATTAATGCTACCACTCGCTCATTTATTTATGTGTACCTTTGGCAAACGAATCCCATGCGTCATCCGATATTCATACTTCATACTATAGACTTTAATACTTTTATCGTTTCATCGTCTCCACTTCGTGTTCAATTTCATAATACCTACATCTCTGAATGTTTCATACTTCGTAGTGTTCATGTGTTTGTGTGAGTTCAACTGTGCAAGGAAAGACTGGACTCTTTCAGTAGGTAAAATACTTTAAAAAGCCCTTTTACGCTCTACACTAAAACTCTGTGTATGAATCTCTTGAGAGAGAAGAGATCCCCGTTCAAAGGCTTGTCGTGTGTCACCTTCACATGAAATATGACTCTTTCCGTTGTCCGTCTGTATTCTTTACACTGCAGCAGCATATAGAATATCATAGTAGCAGTATTAGGAGCTTTGGAATAAGTGAAGTGGACAACGACCAGTGAAGAATGAACCAGAGAGAGAGAGGACACACAGACGAAGTAAGCAGAATCTCCAATACCTCGCGAGTTGCCTCAAGTTTAACAAGCAAA
>JAQGAD010000260.1:0-50995 GCA_034696625.1 Isotomurus palustris | reverse complement strand
TTATCGTTGATACAGACGGACACGATCTCGACAGACATCAAACTAATCATATAAGCCCAAATTGACTGGGCTAAAAAGTATAGAGAGTAGTCATGTTGCAAAAAATCGGGGTTTCCAACGGGAATTATAGGAAACCGGAAACAAAAACCTTCCCGTGGGTGAAAGCAATGAAACTATGAAAATGATGCTAGCAAAAGTTGTCTCACTTTTCCCGCGAACCCGCGAAACTCGCATTCTCCTTGGGTTTCCTACGAAAAAAACACCTGGAAGAAAATAAATATTCGTTTTCTCCGGTTTCATCTGTTCCAGTCTTTTATTTAGTGATAAGCTGAAGCTTATCGAATTCACAAATTAAAGTGTGGTTCTCATCTGGACTGGGTTCAGGTAAGGAGTTATCAACCAATTACTTCTGATGGAGGAGGAGGAGGAATCATTGGAAGGTACTTGTAAAAGTGTTCACCAACAATGTATTTTAATTTCTAGTTTTGCGATTGAAAATCGGTTTTCAGGCGGTGTTGTTGGAGGAAAATGACCGAAAAGCAGCCAGTTGACGCAGGTGGTGGGGGCGGGGGGACGAAAGCCGGAGGAGAGCAGAAATTTGTTCCAGGAGATGGAATCCGATCACTCAAAACTAGTGCTGCCTTTCGCACACTGAATTTTGAACTATACGCAAAGCCGGTAAAGAAATAGACTGGATTTTTATGTCCTTGTGGATTACTCTGAATATTCTTCTCAATTCGTGTTTGAATTTTAAACAGAACAAGTGGATCATGGGCATCGGACTCGCAGGGATTGTTGGAGCAGCTGGGTTCCTCTTTTACATGAATTACATGGCATATGATAAGACTGCGTATTATGAGGGCCTCAATGAAGATGGATCGATAACCATTCGACCGAAAAAAAGACGATGGGACTGATTATAAAACAAGTAATCCAGTGATATGTAAATTTTATTATACTAAAATTAGCAGTTTAGATTATCGTGCCATAAATCTAAAACCTACCGTAATTCTAAATAATAATAGCTTCACTAAAAGTCAGTACAAACAAGAAAAGTCAGTGTCGTTAGTACTTCTTTTAAATATTATTAGTGTGATCCATAAATGGGGATCTTATGAAGAAGCATCACGAGATATACAAGTTACGAAGACATCAAATTATTGTTATTAATCTGCCGAATATAACTGTCGAAACTGTCAACATGAGAATACATTGATGTGCATTCATCTGTAATAAAACAACATCGTACTTGAGTCAGCACACAAACCTTTTGTTTTCATTCCTTCTCCAAGACTCCTCGAATTGTTTCGACCAAAACTTTTATTGACATAATCAGAAAAAGGCAGATCTACTCGTCTATCCATAAACCTTACTTATTGTTACTACTTAAGTTCTACTCATGTCTCGATTTTTAAGATCAACCGAATCTCTCCCCCATGTCTTGTACGAGGTCAGAATAATTTCAGATTTTAATCTTCCTCTGAAACAACATCAACCAAGTGCCGAAGGCAGATAAACACGAGGAGAGAGCAGAATGCCAAAAGTTTAAGAAAGAAAAAGTTTTTTGGAAAGGACGGGGTGTCTTGACACACTTGAAAGATGCAATGGGAATTGGGAATTGCGAGTATGTTGTGCGTGGATATGATCGATGTGAGTATTGGTTCTCCCAAATGTTCCACACTTCCAAATATCCCAACTTCCAAGACTTCCAAGTAAGGACCGCCTGGGCCCAAAGAAGTTACTAACAAAGTGAGAGTATAATAATACAGTTAGCCAGTGGAATGTGAGAAAGTCATTTTGGCGATAAAAACTAAGCGGAAAGTGCAACCACGGTTCATGTGGGGAGAGAATAAAGCCAAGTTGCTTCTTCTTCTTAACTTCATCTGTTTCCTGTAAAGTCTCATAAACGGAGGAATAATGTAGAAGTAGGATTTATCAACCACACCGCCGCCTCTTCAAGCTACAAAACACATTTCTCACTCCCGAGGAGGAAATCACGAGGAAAGCAGGTGAAGAAGAAATGATCATCGTATTTTCTTCAAGTTCTCATCCTGAACGTCCTGAAGCCGTTCACTCCTCCGAAGAAGGAAATATGCGGCAATGCAGCAGAACGGATATACAGACATGTTCTCCATTTTGAAAGTGTAGTCTTCTTCCCGAAACCCCCAACCACACATTCTTAGAATACAGAGCAATTCACTCACTTTCTCTCCTTCCTCCTTCGCAAAATCTACAGACTACTTCACCAACTCCACCGGAGTATTAACAGCCTGCAAAAAACGACTTAGAAACTTCAATTCTCAACTACTCAACTTGTTTCCGATTGTCATGTTTCTTAGTGAAAAGACACACGAGGAGTCCTGAGTTTCCTCACACATTTACATCATTCGTATTCACCCGATCTTTGAGAATTTGAGAATTTGAGAATTTGAGTAAAAGGAAGGAGCAAAGCAACGGAAGCATCTTGAGAATTCACAAGATCTGCCAGAGACCAACTTTCCTCTAGCAAACTAGCAACTCACACACACACACACACACGCAGCCTCTCTTCACTCCTTAAGAAGAGTCATGATCTCCTCATCCGATGCTGTAAAACTGCAGATTTGATGCAAAATCTACGAGGTGTGCGCAAAATTGGTAGTGATACATCACAGCCGGGGCTTATATTGCGTTGCAACTTCGAACTGCAGTAGTTCAAGGGCTTAAAATGTTCTGCTGCGAAACACAGCACACTGAACACAAAGCCAAGAAACTATAAGAAACTAAGGAAGGTTGTGAATAAGGAAAACTCTGACTGAGGCTCTCCCTGATGTTCTAGCCAAAAATTAGCAAACAATACCAACACACCAGTCACCTCTCTGACCTTATCCCTTCTCAAAAGATCGACACATGTCTTCCTTACCATCCTACGCCTACAACTACAAATATACTTCGCCTACTCATCTTCCCCCAAAACTGTCAGCTCTCTCACCTTTCCTTCAGACTGTTCATAGACTGTTCAAGTTCAGACTTAAGTTGCATGCTCCGAAGACTCCACAGACGGCATGACTACTGAATTACTAACCTATCTTCTCACTCCACCGTATCTCTCTCTTCGTGACAACACAAAAATACGCCTGAGTCACTAAACAATTACATAACGGGAGTTCCTCTCCAACCCCAAAGTACATGCAAAGATGAGACGTGTATTTCAAAGCCCTACTTCATTCTTCACACAATCAATCTACAATCTAGTGTCACACAATCACATGAAGAATACACGTGGAAACATTACACTCAACATTATCACATTATTATGAGATTGGCTCAGTCTTCCTGCGATGATGAAGAAGGAGATCAGCAGCAGCTGCACTTGATTCTTTTTACGTCTCTCCTCTTCTTCACTCTGTGTCGTCCATTAAAGTGGACACAACAAAGAACCTTTGCTTTTTGCATTGTGGTTCTCTTCAAGATTCGATTCGGTTCGTTGATTTTCTTTTTCTGTTCACCCGCATGGAAAGCACTTCTTTTTATTGCAAACATCAGATGGTGTGGTCGATTGTTAGATTCATAGCTCCAAGTCCAATCCTCAACAACGCAACGTTAAGAGTAATGACTGCAGACATGTGAATTTCAACTAACTATTCACGAGCCTCGATCCTCTCATTTGTTTGCGAGAGAAGTTCCCTATAACTGTGGTCGATGAATGTCCCTAAATTCAAACCTTTTCTTAATGAGTGTGACAGCTACGAACTACATAACTGTACAATTCCTCCTCAACCGTTTCCTTTACCCCAAAAAGCTACGAGCTTTAAAGTAAAAAAAACTTAAGCTATCTCGGGTTCGGTGCTTACTCACTCATCGTGGTCACATGGTCCACCGTGCAGTTTCTTCACGCAACCAACTTCTTCTACTTTACTTACTTACAAAAATTAGTGTCATTGTCGAATTCGCTCACACAACATTAAATCGCCAAGACTCGAACGAGCTTTCAACGTCTTCAACGTCTTCGTACATTTACAATGGAATAACTTAGCTGTAGTTATTCATTTCCCTGAGACACGACGATCACTGCTGGCACTGCCACAACTGCAACACACTCCTCTCGATAAGACTACACATACACACAGCAAACGCACTTCAGAATAGAAACCTTTTGTTCCACGTGAGACTCGGAAATGTTGAGATCTCCAAATTCCAACACAATTCCCTTCAACCTCTGCTCTCCTCTGTGCTACTAAACAAAGTCTCCTACATTCCAAAACATGGAAGCAACCCGGAAGGCATCGATATTTGTTGGACTGCTACTCCTAATTGGATTTATAATCAGTGTCATAATGGTCTACCACAGCGGATCTTCAAGAAGCTCCTACAAATCTACAGTCGAGGAGAGCTGGAAGCAACGCGAGCTCCGGAAAAAGGTAAAGAGTACAGACGCGAAAGTAAACGTGGAGCGAGACTTGAGTAAAAGTCCAAAAAGTCCAAAAAGTCCAAATTGAGACTCGAGTTTACGTCCTCAGCCTTGTCTCCTCAAGAACCAATAAAGTGTCAGTTGAACTTGAAGTGCACTTAAACTTGTGTGTACTCTTCGGTGTGAATTATTGTTGCCCACTTTAGCCTCAACCACTCCACAGTTCCCCAGTCTGTAGTTACAAATTCAAATGGCTCTTTCCTTGTCCAGTTGAAAGCGATCTCTTATCACTTTAGACGATCAGCAATAATCTCATCATGAGTATACAAACCTCTACTTCTTATTTGTCAAGAACATCTTAGGCAATTAAAACCCACGCAAATGAAAGAACTGAAAATACTTAACACAATGCTTTTTATAAAAACCCTGTCTTTCATAATTAGTAATTAGTCTCATATCTCTTACTCACACACACCCGGTTATTCAACTTGTGTGCAATTACTCGAAGTTATCGTTTGATGCTAGGAAGCCATGAACTCATCTGTGGCCAACATTTTGTCCTTCCTATCGACTCTCCAATGTCTTTAGCACGATCTCCTTTAGTCCTTAGTTTATTCAACTCTCTCTCTCTCCTTAAACTCTGGCATCGAGTCCAGAAATCTTTTCCACCAGAACGCAGCAGAGAGGTTGAGCGGTTGAGCTTTCCTGACATCCTGCCAGAATTTACTTTGCCCAACAGAAGAACTACGTATAAAAGACTCAAAAGACTTTCTCATAATCCGAACCCCGCAGTCTGCTTGCTACCAGTGCAACTCCGTTCTGCTGCTTTCTCTCAACAGCCTCCGTGTGTTTTATGCAATACGCACATCTCCCAAGGAAACTGCCCTTTCCTCACTCTTTTATTGTCTGCAAAATATTGTTGATGTGATCACTTTCTCCAACTCAACTCCAGCCACATTCCCATCTAGTCATCTAGTGTCTCCGTCCGTTGGAGGACGTGATCATGTGTACACGTGGTTTTGCATATGTCTCCCATAAAATAATGTCCAATGAGGAGTGTATGTATGACACCCACTCTCCATTCCATATTCCATTACCATTCTCATCCCATACAACTTGTCCTTTCACTCTTCTAACCATTTCATTCCCATGTTATTTCAGGCCAATCCAAATTCCCATCCCCACATTCCAGCAACCGTACAAGAAGCTAATGTGCTTGCAGAAGAACTCCAAAAATTGTTTGTAAAAACCTCATCTAACGGGAGTCGTGGTGCTAATGATGGTGACAGAAGGAGAAAACCCCCCAAAATTGAGACTAGTCCGAATTCGGGACTCCCATTATCCGAGGAAAGTATCCTTCCCTCATCGCCTTCCCATCAAATAATTCTGGGCCCAAACCAGAGAAAGTCTCCGTCTCACAATGGAAGCAGAACTGAAGCTGCAGCCACTCCCGGTCTCAATTCAGACAAAGTGGAAGAGGAAGTAAACGGAAAACTTGCCGGATCTCAAGATGATTCTCAAGAGCATCGTCTTAATCTTAAGGCAACCAGGATTATTATACAAGAACCAAGTTCCGCACAAACTTCTTCTCCAACCCAAAACCAAAATGCATTCTATCCACCGCCCCACTGGCCTTCATCCTCACCATCAATCACCCCAAAGATGCCTCAACAAAATCATCACACCAATAAGACCAACATTAATAGTTTCCCCAGCCCTCCAATTACACATCACCAATATTCCCACGACGTCCCACAAGTCGTCACCATCCTCAAGAAAGACGGACCTCCGTCGAACTTCCCCAGGCAGCCGGGTAGCAGCAACCCACCAGCTCAATTCAGCAATTTAGTCCAGAGACAACGAGGAAGTCACCCGTATTCTCTACCCAATGGAAGTCCAAGCCACTTTCACTCAGTTCGCCCTCAGGCGCCTCCAGTTTGGAATGAGTCAAGTCCAGAAGAACTTGAGGATTTGTCTTTAATGGACGACTACGATGAGTATCCGTTGGAGGAGAGAGATGACGAGGAGTCAACGACGACAACAGATCCTCTCAAAGATATGCTCAAACTGTTTCAGGTTGTTAATAACATGTACAAATTCGGACCTGAAGCAACCAACTTCAGTGGACTCCTTAAGGTAAACTAAACTCAACTTAATCTCCTATCCTCCATCCATCCACAATCACAAATTCAGAAATTCGAAACCCAGTATTATAATCTCGTACACAACGAGTGTGGATTAACTTATCAGATGGTAAATTATACGGCCTAATAGAAACCCCACCCACTCTCCCACACACATTCCTTCACCTTCACCCTTTAAATTTCTCCTCGTAAAATCCTGGAATAAGTTCATTCAGCAGCGCAATTTATTAATCCATGGCTGTTCATATTTTCCTATGCATGGAGGCCTACACTTTCACAATAAAAAATAAATAACTCCTCGCTCTATATAATAACCTTTGCAGGTGATCAACGATACCGTGCAAGGAAGCAATAACACGGGTCTCCTGTCTACACTCAACAAATTATACACTCGACCTAAAATGCCCACCAGTTCTTCTTCTGCAGCAGCAGACTCCGTTTTTGTGGGAAGGAATGCCTACGAGAACTCCTTGTCTGCATTTGTTTTCATGTCCTTTGGAATTTTTCTCCTCAAGCAAATTCACAACTTTGCTGGAGGGTCAACTTGGACGGAGACAGTGGAGGGACGCCACTTCCAAGAATCCAATCTGCTCGAGGAATCCCAACTGAACTTTCTCTTCCAGCAGCCAAATGAAACGACCATCAGATCCAAAGCAGACGTTCTCCAGTCTCCATCTCAGCCTCTGCTTAATGCAACAGCCAACTCGACCAGCAACAACTCCTCAGACGACTCCACCATGAACAACATGTTCAGAGCGGCTTTGAATTTAGCGAATGCCTACACGAAGAGCGACGACGGAGTCGAATGCATCTGGTCAAAGTATTGTCAAGATTTGGACCAAACTGCTGCCAAGGAAGGCTCCATGTATTCCATGGCTGCGAGGATTAACAGGTACGCTCATTTACATCCCCTGCGTCTCTCTCTCTCTAACCTAACTGTTAGTTGTACTACATAAAACTAATCCACTAATCCACTAATCCACTCTCTAATCGTCGTTCGTTCCCGTTCAAACTCAGTTCATAAAATTACTTACAACTCAAACGCTTGTGTAATAATGGGAGCTCAATAATTCCTGCACAATCATGAGACCTACAGCTTCCCTTAAAAAAGTAGAATTAAAACCAGAAATAATAAAAATAAATGGCCGTAGTTGGAATTTTAGAACGGAACACACGCCGCAGAACAATTGAACTATATCTTGAGATGCCCTCCTATTTAGTCAGCCTTTAGCCAGTCTCTGCAAACAAAGTAAAAACTTACAAAGTAAATATAACTTTGTATTGTAATTCAACCATTAGGCTTTGTTAGGGAGAGTCCCTTAAAGAACTGCCCACACAAAAGAAATGTGTACACGATCGAAGTGTGGAACCCATAAAAAACAAAGAACTCGGAATTAAATAATTCCCATTTGATTCGAGATCGTCGTGAGAAGTTGTTAGTTACTTTTCACTTCTGCTCTACGCAACACACAACTTTCCAAGATGACACAACACGTCGGTGTAATTTACAGCTATCTAACATCCTAACATCCTAACATCCTAACATCCTAACATTCTAACATTCTAACATTCTAACTTCCTCAGCCTCCACTCTCCCTACACTCACTCCAAGTCCAAATCTCCAAACTAACTTTAATTCTTCCCCATTCCCCCACCAAGCCAACAGCTTTATTATGTTCAAATGTTCATAGTGTCTTTTAATGACCAGAAATTCTTGAATCGAGGAAAAAAAACTGCGTAATAGACTTTATATATAATGTCCTTTGCGCCTCAGAAGGAGATGAAAACTATGGAGAAGCACAGAAGCACATCAAATTATAAATTGCACTATTTATTCCCATTTCTATTCCACAATGAAACACTGCTTCACAGCTTGAGCCGCTCAAACGTTAAAACGTTAAAACGTTGAAGCTGGAAGCAACTCAGATTTGCTCAAGCGACGTTAATTCGACTTCAAAGTCACAACTCATATGCTAAATGAGTTCCGACACTTTCTCAGACGCGTGTAATAGAGACCACTGTGTTATCCTTCGTTCCCATGAGTTATCATCTCTCAGAACTTCCTACGACAAAACTGCTGCTGCTGCTGCTCCCGTTTATTTGGCAACTGACTCTTTCCTATAAAAGACATCAAGTCTGGAGCAGGAGGAGGAGGAAATCTGCTTTCTCCACGTGATTTCTTTACTCTTGAACTCTCGTCTAAACTTCAGCCCTTCCTTCCTTCTTTCCTTCTCTCCATGAACACACATGAACACGCCAAACGAAGGCCCATTACTTGCGGAAAAAGGTAGGGAACAAGTGGAGGAAGGAATTCTTGCCAAAAACTGAAATTGGACTCCATCCACCTTTTGATTATGTCCACATTTGGCTTCACACACTCTCCCATGAATCGCCTCCCTCTCCTGTTGAATTCTTCCTTCTCTCCCACTTCCACCTCCCACAATAAAATCCCCCTTTCCACTCACATGCTGTCTTTTACACAAAAATTACCTAATTTATTTAATTGAATTTCATCCAACACCATTTAAACAGCGACAATAGAAGCTAGATAAAAAATCTAAACTCTGTTATAGTCGTCATCATGATGCAGTTTCTCCGGGCTCTCATACTTTATTTCAATTATTTCCTTACACACGGTCATCCCAATATGACCATGCAGCACTAACTAACACAGACTTTAATACTTATTGTCAGCATCGGCCTCAGACTCATTATGGGACAAATTCCCACCGAACTGACCATTAACGCGATGCTCCAGTCTCTCCTAGGATGGGATGGTCTACCTTGCTCCAGGATGTTTCCCAAGTAAGTCCTTCTGTTATTCTTTGGGGTTATGTGATCACCAAGCATTCCACCTCCAGCCTTCCAGCCTTCCAGCCTTCCAGCCGTACACACAAAGTAAAGCACAGTCGTTTGAAAGCACACGGCAAATAAATACGTCTCTCCATTCTCCCCCAAATTCCTCGAGTCTTTCGACAAGAGCACATGGAGAATGAACGTGGTGGCAGGAGCAATTATAATTTATCATATTGAGTACATCATTACTACAAAAGAGAAGTTAGGCGGCCACTTCCACTTCAGTCGTTAACGCTACTTCACCAGTTTAAATGCTCACGAGGGTGTAAAAATCCTTCAAAGTAATTTTCTTTTCCCATTAAACTTCCTTTGTCTCTTTCAGATGTCAAGTTGACGAGGAGGAGGGCTCCGTTAGACTTCAAATGATTTAAACCCTCTTTCCTCCAATCCCAACTCCTCTCAAACGGCTTAATCCATTTTAACTCTCACTTTTTCGGCCTTTGTCGAAAGCGAACAAGTCTCTCTGAAGTCTCACACATATCTCCTCCACTCCTGCAAACCTTCTTTGAAGATGAATACGACGGAGGAACTCACACACACACACAACAATGTCTAAAAAGCAAATTAACCTCAGCAACTTAAGCAGGCTGAAGTATTTTCTCCAACAATTCATTCACGCAACAATGTAAACTTAAAGCCTCAATTCGCACAGGTAACCGGGATAATCAACTCTTTAAGGCTAATGGGATTTTTTATTTATTTTCTACTTAATCACAATGTACAAATAATAAATCACACATTTGTAAACCGTAAAGTAAAATTTATTCGCCATACTACGTTAAAAGTGTTCACGTCTACTACATTGCAAATCATCACATCTGCTAGTCACAGTCAATTAACATCTCGCGATGATTTTGAATTCTGGCATGAATCAAAAATGCTAATTTCATCACAGACATATATTCCCATCAGAAATCAAACACAAGTGGAATCCCATAAGCACTAAAGATAAGTGGAGGGAGTTTGCTTAAAGTCACATCTGGTGGAATGATGCGAAGAAGAAATCAGAGAATGAAGACACCACACTCCCAACTCTCGAAGTAAGTAAGTAAGTAAGTATGAGTCAGTCCATTGTCATTATCATTTCTTGGAAATGATTCCACCCGAGTGATTTGCATAAAAAGCATCTGCTCAACCTTCTCATTGGCTCAGATGCAAATGCAAACTACCCGTGCGCATTCTTTCATTCACAAGCCGTTTAAATGATTGTGATCCTTCTGCAACCTTCCCCACAGACTTCGATCGTCTCATTTATTACCACCGCTCATTTTTGTCCGCAAAACTTATTCAGAATTGCACAAAACAAACTAAATTAATTCCACTGTGTCATCTTTATTCTTTACAGTGCCCAAGCTAAAGACTCCCTCCCTTTAATGACCCTCTGCATTTTTTTAAATCTTACAGACCAACACAATATCCCATCTGAAGTGCATAAAAAGTATAAAAAAGTATACACACAGCTGAGAGAACAGAGACAGAGATGTGTATTTAAATTTAAAGTAGGGAAAAGTCAAAAGTTGGATAGTTTAAGCTCCTTAAGCCTGTAGAGTTTAAAAGGTTCATAAGGAAGGTTGGAAGGTTGCGAGTTCGTGAACCTTTCTCAAAAATTGAAACGTGTCTTGGACAGCAGGGAAAGATGTGCCAAAATGCCAAAATGCCAAAATGTACTTTTTCCCCTCAAAGACCCAAAAGCCACAGGGAGAACAACAGTAAATCAATTTGTGAGAAACCATGAGTTATTTTGATTTTGAGGAAGCAACTCTATCAAATCTGTTTTGTGATGCATACGGAGAGAGATGAATAAGAATGCGATGAGGTTCCTGGGGAAAGAAAGTCGGAAAGATTGTCCAGAGTCCAAAGAAAGCCGCAGAGTATTTATGAGGATCATAATTTATACTAATTTACCTTTTGCTTTTGCTTTTGAGGAGGAAGAAAAGGAACTTAAGCAGGAAGGAGGAAAGTGTGTAATCATTTGTATTATTCTTCCGGGTTTGTGATGCATAAAATGTGTGTGTGTCTACGGTTGAAGGAAATTGCGGATGCATTCCACGGAAACTGCGAGGACCAGTTTACGAACTTACGGTGATACCAAAAGCAGCAACAACAACTTCTGTTAACTCCCAGTCTCCTCAGCCATATTGACTTTACTCCATTAATTGCACCAATAAATCGGTTTGTTTTATGCACAAGCACTTCTTTCCAACCAATACACAAAAATGCATCTTATGGCCAAACTACTTCACCCATGAGGACCTTTACTGTGTGTGCGTACTCCAATCTGCAATGCCTAAGTATATAACTCTGATGATGCTTGGAGTTACCGTTAATTTGAATTTCCACTGGATTTGATTGGAAGTAACGACCTTAATTGCTTGCGTGGCAGACACCTCATCCCCGTAGCATTGAAAGATGAGGACACAGACCAGATTCAACCAAAACATTAACCTCTACCAGCCTAAAATAATGTTCACACGGTAGTTTAGCCAGAACGCATCATGGCCGAGTGATCGTGTAGAGGAGCTTATTACTACAAAGTCAAAAGTGAAGCAATATCAGCGGAATGAATGAATGGATGGTTCAGCTGTAGGGCCAATTTATGTCATCCAAATGAAGACATAATCTTCGGTGGTTCGTTGGATGGGCTCCTCCTGATTTACCATTCCGTCCTCTCGTCGTCTCCCTCCTTCGTCCAACCTTCCACAATTCTACTCCGCCAATTTTTAATGATCCTGGCTAACGATAACGGGTTTGTCCTTCCCTCATTCACTTTGTCATCCTCGATGATGATCTACTGTAGATTGAAGTGTCCTCCACGATGAAGCCGGTGTTCGTGCACGCCGGAGATCTCCAACGGAACAAATAAGCCTCGCTGCACTTTGGACAGATGCGGTGGACGTGGAGCTGAAGAACAAATGGGCCGGGACGGAAATACTGAAGTACTGGAATACCTCGTTTTACTTGCAGCAGTTTGGGAGAGCCACCTCAATCACGGGAAGCACGACAACGTCAAACGTCACTTGCTACTCCCTTTATTTCACCATTTCTTCCTCAAATGCAAATTAGTTACGATTCAATGACCATGAGACCTGTGTTTATTATTATCGTTTCCCACATCTCCTCATCCTACAAAACTACTTCGATTTACTGCATGCAATAAACTCTTCTCACAACTCCCCGTGGACATTCGGATATTCTGGAAGCAAAAGCTAAAAGCTCAAAGCTACAACAACCTTTCGTCTAGAATCTAGAGTCTACAGTCTGTAATAATCTAGGATTCTTATACTCGTACGAATCCTAGGATCACTATTTCCACAATCACAAGAGCATGGAAATGCCAGCCGTATATTTTCCAGTCGATAAGAAAGCCGAATGGAATGATCAGGCGACTTTCCATATTCATAGGATTCTTCTTCTATAAAACTTAAACGGTTTAATGAATTTTGCAAAAGCCTTCTAGCCTTATTCTAGTTCTAGAAGCCTGCGGAAGGAAGGAGAAATCGCATTGTTGGACTTGGAGTCTTTGAGTTGCGGAGAGATGAGACGGAAGGTCGTGAGTTGTATTTTTACAACTTTCTTCGGTTTGATTTGATCCACGGAAGTCTGCAGAAAGGAATTCTTTGGTTGTGAGTGAAGTTGGACGAGTGATAAGTGGAGAAGAAACACAACGGACTTGTTCTTGTTTACGGCAATCACTCGTGTGTGTGTGTGTATATAACAATATAGTCTCTCTCTCTATAATATATATTGATCTGACAAATAAGCATTTCGTTAGGCGAAGGTATCCTTCTCACAAGAACCAACTCCATTATTAATAAGCAGAGACTTTCTCATGATAAATTCAAGAAATAAAAGGTTTTCCTATACATTTCAATACGAACAGAGAAAGCAGCCAACCTTCTACGCAACCTCATCTCAAGAAGGCGTTTGAACTACTTTTTCGAATTACACATTCTCTCTGTGTCAGCCTACACGACTCGATCCCGACGTCCCGACGTCCCGACGTCCCGACTTCAACTCCACTGGGACCACCACAGCTAAATATTCTCTCGGCTTAACAAATGAATACATCTCAAGTCTCAAGTGTTTCTCAAAATGCCTCAACAACTTCAAAACTTCCGAGACTTCTGACAGCTCCGTCGGTCAGCTCTCAACTACAAATGTCAACTCTTACAAACTTACAACTACCAATTCATCTAATAAATGTAAACAATTATTTTATAGCTTCTCCTACTTCTCAAAATCTCAAGGCCTACGCAAATAAGAAATATTATAACATCCATTTCACTTCTTCCACTTTCCCCAACTTTTTTAATTCCATTAGTGTCCTTCATCTTAAATCTCTTAGTTCATTATTCCTCCACTATTTTAAGCGTACAAAATGATTAAATGTTGGGCAATATAATCTCTCAGTTTAATACTATAGGACGACTCACACAGTATGACTAATGTGTTTTCCTTGACAAAATAGGACATAACTGCACAGACAGACTGTATAAGCAGTAAGCAGAGAGACTCCTCTGAAAGATTAGAAGGCTCCTCCGCTTCTTTCATCTCATTAAAGAATTACAATTGAGTCGTAATGGGGAAAAGAATGGATTTCAATCTAAAAGTCTAAAACTGAACTGTAGAGTTGGCTGGAGGAGGTTGTCCATATTCATCCGAGACTCTCTCTCTCACCATCACTATACCTATACCTATATCTATCTATCTATACCTATATCTATATATCTCTATACCTTCCCAGGTCAACCAAACCAATTCAGGGTGAAATAACGAGTCTTGTAGTTACCCACACATAACAATTGCGGAAAGGAATGGAGGAATTCAATGAGACTGCAGAGGGAACAACCGGAAAGACTTTATGGAATGGACGACGGAGGAGGAAAGAACGGTGAAAGTGAGAGCAGTCGACTTCATCCAGAATGAATCCACACTCGCCTTCCTCCCTTCCTTCCTCTCCAGCCAAAATCCAAAGCACAATTCGAATTCTGAACGACCAGCGTGTAACTCTGGTCCCTTCGAGTGTGTGAGTGCCGTCGCTAGCAGAGAAAGCTGGAAAACACTCGCCAAAGATCTTCTTTCCTTTCTTTCTTCACTGCCTTTCGACATGCTACGAGGAAACTCACAACCACCACGAATTATTCTTCTCCCTTCTCTCTCTCTCTCTCTGAAGCCAAAGCTGCTCCACTAAAAATTCCAGCGTCCCTCCAGTTAACATCTTCTCCAGTGCGTACACACTTATGTTTTTCCTTCTGGTGCACATGGAACAACCTCGTTGCATTATCCACCGATACACAGCCAAGTCAAAAAACACTCGCTTTCTTCCTCACTCTCTCAGTTCGCAACCAAACTTCTCATTTGATGGACGCACCAATCCTCTCTCTCTCTCTCTCTCACTTACTTTCACTTACTTTCACTTCTCTACAAGTCTAATTCAAATATCACCCATTTAACCAACATTTCTCCTTCCACTGAACCATAACTTAATAATCATTTCCCCGCAATATTCTGTGCACAGCTTCTGATTACGATCTCTTGATACATTGTGAGCTTCGTCAAGACTGTCAACACTCACAAACTCCTTCACGGACCTTAACTTTGAATAAAGAGTATTAAAGAACGTTATACGAGTTTTTAAAAAAACAAGTGTGACACGTGACGACTTCCAGCGTCTTTAATCATCGCCGTAAAAATTAAATATCTTCGTGGGAGACGAAGGAAGATTATTATTTAAGGAGAGATCCTCGAAGGAAGAATGTGAAGGAGTTTGTTTGATGCAAAGCGGATTCTCGTGTTTGACTCACCAAGCTTTCGTCCTCATCTAATTGGCTTGGAGTGAAAATTGACGTTGACAGTTGACAAATTGTGAGCCAAATTATCGCAGCAAGCAAGAAGCAATAAGTAAGCAAGTAAGCAAGTAAGCAAGTAAGCAAGCGTACAGTTTTGTCCTAAAAAGTATATTTGAAGATCACACAGCTAGTTGTTAAGTGCATATCGAGTAGATTAGATGAAGAGGCTGCACAGGAGGCCCATTGTGATTGTGAGGCAAGGAAAGAATGTGCTTGAGCACGTCTACTAAAATAAAATAAAACTCCAGTCAGTCAGAAAGCTCCGTTTACACGAGACTTTTGGGTCAAACATTAAATTTCCTTTTCATCTTCCTCCTTCACACATCCTCCGTATTTATTCTTCTGTCTTCCCACAAACACACACACACACACACATCTGCTGAATTCTTCTTCCTTGTTGTAATCTCTCAGGTCACTCCTCTATCATCCATTTATATAAAAAATATCCTCTTGGCTCTATGGAATTGGACCACCCCAACTTGTCTTCTAATTTGTAGTGAGATCACGAAACAACCCGTCAAAAAGAGGGATACCGTCTGTACAGCCTATACAGCCAAAAGTCTTTGCCCACAAACATGCCCAGTTGACAGAAAGAAAGCAATGGACATCAAAATTATCTCAGAGATTCTTGTCTTCCAAGTCTGCTTCTTCTTTTGTCCCAACTCTCCTTCCTTCCTTCCATTCATACACAATTAATCCAACTCTCTCCTGCAATTAGCTTTACGACTTTCGCTTTTATTTCTAACTTATTGACTCCATTCCTTTTTTATACACTTCACTTCACACTCAACCTGCCCATTTTTCCACGACTCCACACTAAACTTAATAAAGCAGATATGAAGTTACGCTAAGAAGTCTCACCTAGCCGAATTCCATCATAAAAGTACCTTTGAATTGACAACATAGACACTTGGGAGCATTTTGGGGCTCATTCTATTTATAAATGCCTTTTAAGGGTTATATACTCAAAGACTCAAACTCTCAAACTCAACAAGCTATCCGTTTCCATAAAAATGTTGCGTATCAAATATAAAAGAGAAAGCACAAGTCTTTTTACTTTTACTGCTCCCACTGCCGATGCCGATGCCGATGCACAACTCTATTAAGTATACACTCACGAACGGATTTGTAAAACACACAACCACGTAGCCATTTCCTTTATCTCCTGATTTGTGTACTACAACAAGTACAACAAGTACAAGTAGAAAGCAACTCTGCTACCTATACACTGCCTAGCTGCTGTTGAAGCCTGATTCACGAATTTATTACATCTTGAAATGAAATCCTCTGAAGGTAGACAACTACATTTTTAATGATCCGTTGCTTCCATGTGAAGGAATTAAATTTCAAGCAGAAACGTACAGAAAAAACGCTACGCTCGGCGGAAGCTCAGTTAGGATCCCTGAAAAGTCGAAAAGTGTACGGAGATTAGAAATACTTCTTTTATGCCACGACGCGATCTTTGGATCTTTCACTTTGTTCCTTCCACCACTTAACACAACCACACGCAACCTACACAAATACAAATACTACTTAAATCAGCACGCCCACATCTTCCTAAAAACTAAAAACCATACACAATCATTTGATACTCACTCTACTTTATACATTCTACGTACCTCTCCTTCATTTATAAGCTTCTCTCAATCGCAATCCCCCATTTTTTATTGCCAAAAAGTCACAATCAAATTCCCTTAAACCCTTAAAAGTAAACGCAGAGGAGGAGGAGGAGGAAGGAATTCGAAAATACTTCAGTTTTGTTTCACCAACGTGGATTAATCCGCTTTGAAGTTTGTTCGCAACGTAACACTCTTGAGAATCCTTTGGTTTGTGTGTGCGTGTGAATTGTAACATTGCAACATTGTAACATTGTAACATATCATCACGGGTTAAACAATACGGAAAAGCTCACACCACAAACAATCCCACGAATGATCAAAGATCATTTCTACTAGTTCATGTGTTACAACAGATTTGGATTTGAACCCGCAACGGAAATAATAATAATAATAATATGAGAAATGAAGCACAACGGATGTTGCAAGCAATTTGCAATGATGCAAGTCTGTCTGCTTGTGTGTGAATTTCACAACACAGTCAACATAACAGCCGCAATGTTCTGAACTTTCCCTTCACTTTCTCTGCTGTAACATGTGTGGATTTGATAGAATTATGGGATTTTGTGTTGTAACGTAATTACTGGAATCAGAAATAACAACTCCCGTGGTTGACAAAAGGAAACTTTGTTTGGGGAATTGGGATTCGATCAACAACCTTAGTACCTTTTAAATCCCGTGTGTGTGTATTGTGTAATCTGGCTGAGAAGGGAATTAAACACATTTCTCCCATAATATCTCTTCTCTCCTGTATTCTCTTATATTATGATTCATTCTCCCAATTTACTCCATTCAAATCTTTATTGCTTATCACAAATGAACTCCAGTCTCATTTAATCCATAAATCACAAGTATACAAATTATTCATCTCTCTGGAAATTCACTCCTGAGTAAGCAGCTGTGAGCTTAAACTATTCCCCACATTTTCCCCGATAAGCAAGACAGCCTTCCTTCGTCTAATTACCTTCAAATCGATCTCTAAATATTATCTGGCATTTTATTATTAATTAGATCAATATTATACGCTAGCAACTCCCTTATCTGCATAGTCTGTAGGCAGTAGTGTGCACACACACACAGACTCGTTAGACATGGATGAATTGAGGAACTCCGAATAAGAAAGGAAGACAAATAAGGTTGAGGGAATAATCATAAGTCATTGGCGATCAAAAGATCAAAAGTCACGTCACACACTGAAGGTTGGGCAAACCGTAATCGTTTATTGTTGCTCCGTGGGTCTCTCCAATTTATCGAAGGGAAGTGAAGAAACAGAGGAAGGAAGGAAAGTCGGTTGACGTGAGAAACTGGCCCTAAGCTTTTTGTCCTCTGCTGCCATTTGTCCTGTGTGGGACAAGAATGAGTGATGTCTCCCCAGACTGTTGGATTCCTTGTTGAAATCTCCTTTCCATATTCTAAGTCTTCAAGTCTTCACCAGCTAAATTGGAGTCTCTTCCAAACCTTCCAAATGTTTCCAAATGTTTCCACCACACCACACAAAGTCAAAAGTCAAAGTAGATCTTCTTCTTCCCATTTGACTTAATTTGGGAGCAGAGTGGAGTTTCGTGTATCTCCTGTCTCCCATCTCTCTCTCTCTCTCTCATTGAGATTCTTCTCGTCCAAACTCCATGAATCATTAAAATTGACCATACATCTCGATAAACAGCCTCTCCTCCAACAATAGTCACCTCCACTCCTTCCTTAACTTCCCCACATAAAATAAAGTATATATAAAATGTACATCCCTCCACAGCCATTCATTCATGAGCTTTCATCTCCAACCCGAGTTTCCACTTTATGGCGATGCTTCATGTAAAAATCATTCCCATTCTTGTCCGTCAGCCTCCTCCAAATTCCTCCAAATAACAAGTCATCATTCAGCTTCACAAACCTCACGTGCGTCCCCCTATTCATTCCTCCAATCCATTCGAAAGAAAGGTAATAACTTAATCCCAGCTTTCCCACAGACACACATCACACACAGCCAACAAATAAGTGTGTCCTCTAAATCCCACACAAGTAAACGTTAACGTTAAAGATGAGGAAAGAGAAATCAAGAGGAGGATTGGAGGCTGTCTTCGAGGATTAACCGTGCTTAATGAGGTGAGGACGTTGTTCACGGGATTAACGATTAACGACGAGGAAACAACGAGGAGCGCGATGAGTTTCGTGATCTGTGAAAGTAGGAAAGTCGCGTGTGTAAAGGAAAAGGAGATAAAGAAAAAGACACGAGAGTAAAAGTGTTGACATTCCTCACTTCCGGCTTTCTTAAGACTCCAAACACTCTCTCTTCGCAGCGTCTTCGTTGTCGTCTTCGTTGTCATCTTAGCGGGACTGTCAGCCGATGATAATACGCACACACACAGTCCCCTCCAACACACAACCACGAGACAATGCAAAAAATGAATCCATCCGACAGCTCCTGAGGACAACGTGATAAATGATTTCTGCGGAGGAACGTCTAATGGCCAAAAGAGACATTTCTTAACTCTTCGTTTCACTTTCCTTCTCTCTCGTATTTCGAAACTGTTTTTCTCTCTAGCTCCTCTCCACCACCAAAACTTAACGATTCGTCTGTCCCACGTTTTTTAACTTCGTCTTCGTCTAGAGTCTCGGGAGACACAAACACATCTCAACATCATCTCCCACGGAGCTCAACCACCCAATAAAAAATCAAACCTTTAGTTACTTGTGTTACAAAGACAGACACACACACAGTTACGCCAGGACAACGTCCGCTGTCCGCACTCAATAACATTGGCATAAATGCGCCTAGAGACTTGAATTCGTCATCGCAGATTACGCTACATTGGAACCAGCAAAGATCATTTACAACACAGTACACAGCTTATTAAGGCTTAAGGGTTGTCCACAAGAGGAGGATTTGTCTTTAAGCTGCGAATTCAGATTTCCACTTGAACCGTACGCCGTAATTTGCAGAAATACGCGAACTGTTCCATCCGATCGGAAGTGAGTGACGCTTCGCTTTCTCCTCGGAATTCACAAACGACCAAACTTTAATTTGTCATTACAAAGTGATTCATTCACTTCCGAGCTTCCTCCGATTTCCAATTCCTCTTCAACTCGATGAATTATCGTCTCTGTCGAAATATCTCTCATCTTTTAAGCCAACTCATTTACACACGTCCCTTGTGGAATTCCTACAAATGAATGTCTCTACACTTCTACATTTCTAGACTTCTAGACTTCTACACAACCTGAGCGCATTAAATAAACATGCACTATTACACAAGACAAATAGCAAACAAGTCCTTTGTTTTTGCTCCTCTGCGGTAAACCTGCGATTCTACATTTCTGAGGTTACGGTGCCCCAAGTCATCTTTCTTATCGGATTCACCGTTCCTTTGGGTCTTGGACACACACTCATCATAGCAATAACAACCTTACACGCCTATAGCCTCACGACATGTGTAGATGAAAGTAGTAAATCTAGAATCTATTGCAAGTACGAACAGCCCTAGAGTAATTTTAAGAATAAAGGCTGGAAGAGAAGATTATTACAAACGGAACTGGCTTGGAATGCTGGCTAAAAGATATCACAGAGAAAGAACGGCGGAAGTGGAAAGCAGTTTTTGGAAACGAATCGGAATTTCGGAATGTCTGTTGTGTGTGTGTGTGTGTGTGTGTGTGTGTGTAGGGAGGGCGAGTGCAATCGAGTGCGGAATAAATAAAGTAATCATATAGATAAGCAGCAGAAGCTGGAGGAGCAGTTTTGTAGACTCGAATGATGTAAAACTGTAATGTGTGTGCCATTTGATTGTGTCTCGAGTGAGAGGCAACCATATCCGCCCCATTTACCACAACCATAAGCGATCGACTTAAACTCTCAACCTCCTGCGATTCAAAACTTTCTTTCAACTCAACTTGCACTCCTTCCTTCGATCTCGACTTCAGTCTTCACTTAACTTAACGATCCCCCCAATTTCTTCTTTCACCCATACGACGCACAACACATCCTTTTTTATTATACTCTCTTTCAATGGATTTAAAAGCTAAAAAACTCGTTCATTCACGCACACCCATCTCAAGTAATTATCATTGTCACCCTATTCCTCTCTTAGGCTTAATCTTTTATTGCTCTCCATCACACCCAATATGTAATTTACTCTTTAACTCTGATGATGGCCTCATTTTATCGGAATTGAAGTATGTTCCCAGGAAGTACACACACACACACACACAATAATATCTTTGTCCTGTACACACTCAGAGCTCAGAGCTTATTCTCCAGAGACCCATTATTAAGACACACCAGAGTCGCAATCTTAGGCGTGATAAAAAAGGTTTTTGATGTCTTTGCAGGAGGAGCAGAGAGATGTACAGCGTGGTGAGTCATCTGTATTCGAGACCTCAGCGACAGAAGAGATCAAACAAGGGGAGACGACAAGATCTCTCGTGTCCTTCCAGAATTATTGGCTACATCAGGAAACGCTTCAACCAGGACAAAGGTGGAAGTGGTGGTTCGTATTCATTCTTTTATTCTTTTTATTCTCATCTCTCTCCTTTAACTTACAACCTACTCTCATGCCAAACTCCACACTTCCATCATCTTCGGCATCCCTCGCTTTTTATCTTCCCTCAAATGTGACCCCGTTTCAAATGCCCCGTAACTTTCACCTCGTCAATTAATTACCGCAAATTGTATTTAATTTCCCTCAATCAACTGATTGAATTCAGGAAGTGGAAACTCCATACGGCCTACATCTCATAAACATAATATTACTAAACACCAACATTATTACGTAACTTCAAAAAAACTAAAAACAATATGATGCCACTGTATAAAAGCCCGTCCTGTTTTTTACAAATGTACTCAAGCCTCAATAAATTTCCTCCCTGCTTTCCCAATACGCGCAACTTCATATCGAAGACACCACAAACATTCGCATCCAAACTTGTTTCCTCCAAAATCTCTTTTGGAGCTCAAAGAGCAAGAAATCTTTTTACAAGCTTACACAGCCAAAGTCTAATCCGCTTTTTTTACTAGAACAAAAAATATTACAAGTTAACGAGGGTTTTCAATCTTAGAAGTCAGCGGAGCAACATAGAAAAATGTTTCTTTTACGTCGAGTAAACACCCCATTTAGATGACACGTATAAATGCAGAGACTAAAAAACTAAAAAACTAAAAAACTCCAAACTTACAAACGCAGAAGAACAGAACACGGAGAAAGTAAAGCTTGTAAATCAATGCCGTGGAGTAAAATGGGAAATGCGAGGAGAGCATAAAAATAAAAATCTGAATGTTGCCCAGCTTTCTACTTTCTACTCACTTACCTGAATTGTTCCTGCTGATAAAAGCTACCAACATAATTGAACAATAAAACATGTCAGTTCAAACAAAATATCTGTCTACTTACTAAACTCCATCCTTCTCCTACACAATTCAATGCAGAACAGTCACACACACTTACTTCCATCCAGGTGTTAAGTAGACAAGTTCACTTACAAGCAGCTCTCTCTCTCTCTCTTAGGTTAAAAAAGAACATTTCACATTTCTGGAAAGGACGGAATGATTTGTACGCATTGCGTCCTCTCAAATGAAACACACACACACATACTTTATTACTCTTTGTCCTATTACAAATTACAATTCAGCAATGTTACTTCAGACTTCCTTCTAATTCTGAGTCATTCCTCGCCACACGAGAGTTTGGTGTAAATTTACAGCGAAAAGAAAACTCACTAAATTACGTCCAGACTAGAGACCATATATAATTCCTTATGCCTCTCTGTGTGTATATAGCATTTTAGATTGGCCAAATAAAGGGCGACGAAATTCATTAAATCATCACGGCACAATTTCAGGGATGAGAAATGTTCAATGAGGCTTTCCTCGAAGGCGAAGAAAAATGTTGGAGCTGTCTCTGTGGTCTCTCGCATTATCGAAAGGCAGTGAGTTGCATCATCCGTACAAAAAACAACCCTGGCTTTTTTAGTGTTTTCCTTCCCCAAGAACCGGATGAGGCAAATGTGAGAAAGATGGTTGGCTGTGCTGTGGTGATGAGGTTCATCGCTGTCAGAGACAAGAAGGTGGATATCAATCATGTGGAGAAGTCTCAATAGTGTTAACTTAACTCTCCTTAGACTATCTCCAGAATGAATGGACAAATGTCATTCTGACTAAGCCCGTCTGATTCTTCAATGTGTAGCAGTTGAGAGTTGAGCTCGCCTATCTCTAATCGAATGTTTTATTATAATGCGAAAGAAACGAGGCTTTCACTCAAGCAGCCAACCACCACCGCACCTCTACTTCTTCTTTCGTTCTTGTCTTCAAGTTGTGATTTGTGAGGGATGAAAAATTGTCTGAAGTTTATTGAGATAACTGCGGTGTATTCAGCATCTCTCCAACTTACAACGTTACAACGTTACAACCATTCATCAACTTCCCCAAGACTTCCAAGACTTCCAAGACTTCTGACTCTTCTCACTTGTCTCACCAACTTAACTTTCTCCATCTGATTTCGCTTTCCTACGAATCCTTCACTCGATCAGCCTCCCACTCTTCAACTCACATTTATCTTCCCCCTTCCTCCCCAACTCCAACAATACTGATATCCAAATCTTTAAGCTTTATTTGACACACAGAGGAGAGCCCTCCGAACAAAAAACACCCCACACTCAGTCAACGGAGTCCCTTATCCAAAAATGCTCTTTCCAATTAAACCTAACAAATCACCACAACAGCAGTTCCTAAAGAACCAATCTATCATTCCACACTCACAAAAAGTTACTCTGTTTTTTCCCACTTCCCAACAAATAAAGAACAACTAAACGTATCCGCAAACTGTCCCGTAAACAATTAAACAAACACAAAATACAAAATATAGTCCACTCCCTACTTACAACTTATGCTTAAGTCTGAGTTAGAAACCTCACAACTCTATTCTCAAAGTTTATTCCTACATGAATAAGCCAAATAATCATAAACCAAACTTCCCTGATATTCCTAAAAGTCATAACTATTAATACACAAGTCGAATATAGTTCAGAGAAAACTATACCAGGTCACAATGGATACAACCAAGTTTTTTAATTACAAAGTTTCCCAATCTGCGTGCCTCTAAAGAGACTGGAGGAAAAAGAAAAAGAAAGACAAATTTACAGGTAGTCAAAAGCCAAGCCAAGTGGAGCAGATCGCACCACCGCTGATTGGAAAATATTTCCCAATCTGTGGAAATTTCCACAACATCTTTTCGCTTAAGGAACTCTCAGAAGTCTGGCGTATTTTTTCATTTTTATCCCAAAACTGCATTCCATCCCAGAAGGTCCTTTACCTTATGCCTTATAATAACTCTTAAGTCAGTGTGTGGCGAAACTTTAAAAAACCTCCAGTTTACAATACTATACGAGATTTTATCTTCTATACCAACACACACATCAAAAGTTTCTATCACTATCATCGCGATGATAAACTTGCGTACACCATATCCAACTTATTCTCATAATAATAAAGTGACTTTCGTAAAAACGAAAAGCAGAGCAGCTGATAAAAATATAAAAAAACTGCCTTACACAAAAAGAACCAACCATTCACACTTCACACTCACAACGTTGGCTTTTACTTATAGAAAAGAAGAAGAAGGAGGAAGAAGAAATAGAGAGGTCAATTCTCTATTCATGATATTCTAAATTTATGGCCAAGAAGTTCATTCTTTTTTATGCGTCCCTTTTGATATGATTTCTTTAAGTGTTGATTGTTGATATGCGAAGCACACCAGAAACATTACTACTACTGCAAATCAACTTCCCTCATGCAAAAATATGGATGAGCCTCTCCTCACACATATTCCTTCAAGTGAACAGATTCCTCATCTCCACATTTCACAGTAGACATTTCTTTCACGCGCATTCGAATTTGTTACACGTTCACATTCACACATGGCCTCTCCTCATATGAAATAATAATAATATATTACATATATTACTATTCCCGATTCCTCCAACTGTTTCTTTCAAATTTGAATCCTTTCACACGAACAACGGAGGTAAATGAATTTCTTCTCCTCAATTCAAAATTCAAAAAAATTCCATACAACAAAACGTGTGAAGAACTAAATCCGCTGTAGCATATTCATTCATCCGCGTAAATATTCGCTGAGTTTATGTTGAAGGGAGTTCCGAGAGTCTCTTAGAGTCTTTAGGGAATTAAGACAAGAAGAAAAAAGAAAACACGGAGGAAAGTGATACACATTTCCCCACATCACTTCGTGTGTGCCGAGTTTACCGTCAAATCAACTCCTCCACAATCACATGCAAAGAAAAGGAGAAAAACCAGAAACGAAAGAGTAAAAGGCATTCTATCATTTCTGCTCCATAAACCTCTACTCAGAAATATAATCAGATTGATCTAACAAAGTCACCCCATCGCGTTCAGACCATTTTCTTTCGTCGCTTTCTTCCCTTTCTCCATCCTTCCACTTGTGTTTAGTTACTCACAAATCTTCAAACTATTTTATATATATTCTTTTGCAGTAATTAATGGCACTATCAGCCATAAACTATTCAAATACCTTCTTTTCCACGAAACAGTCGGCAAGACACGAAGAATATGTAGTTTAAGTAAGCAGAGGATAGAAAAGTAAACTCCGTAATAAGAACAAATCCTCTCCTCAAGTTTATTCTGTCGTAATTCACCCCTAAAACACAAAACCAACGCTCACCTCTCTAACATTAAATTCTATGAGACTTATGAGGTGAACTCTCTCCACAATATCCCTAAATCCCAACATAATTACCAGCCATGTATTCCCAATTATTTGATAGCCCACAAGTAAACCAATTCTGTAAAAAATGTGCATCTATCCAAGTGGAAAAATGCATTACGTTGAGCCCAACAGTTCAGCGGGATGAAAGGGAAGTAAAGTAAAGCAATCGGCCAAGTTGTTGTTCACCGTTCGTAGACAAATGCTCTCTGTCCCTGTGATTTAGATACGCAATTTATTAACTCCAAGACTTTTACTGAGAGAAGGACGAGAAATAATGTTACGTGTGGATCAAGGAACTTAAGCTGGTGTTGTTTGCGTGCCAAGCTAAATTATACATTCCCTTGTAGACGAGAAGGTCTGCTGCTGCTGCTGCTGCTGGTTGAAAGACAAAACACACACATGCACAGTCACACACTGTGAGATGGAGAAAGGCTGACAGCAACAGGCTATAGAACAATACTAATATTTCCTAACACACACACACACACACACACACACTAAGAATTCTACGAAGAAATGTTAGTTGATGATAATCACCGTAGAAGAGTTGTCTAAAACTTTCATCGTTAAAACCGGAGGCCATTTCACTCCACAGCGCACAGACTGGATTAGCGATAGCGAGAGTTGTGTGACTAGACGAATTTCATGTAGGTGTACAATAAAACGGACTAAACCGAGTGCAACCAAGAGGTGAAACTAATCTTATTCTAATTCTAAATTAAGACTGTTCTCGATTGACTGGTGACCTGTAAACATCACAGCACATTATGCAGTTTCACCTCTTAGCACTTTAAATTTAAAACACTACCAGCCACAACAATTCACGGGGAAAAGGCTCTACTATACTCCCACACAGTCACACACATTGCATTGTTAGAGTTGATTAAGTTTGAACGAAATGAGTGAGTTTCGTGAGATAAATTCACCCCGTAATTCTTAAGTACCTGAGCTCAGGGAAAGCTCATAAATGATTAACCTTAAGGTTACAAGTTTTTCATGGAAAGTAGGTAGGGAGGAGGGAGGGAAACGCGGCGTTATAAACTAATAAGTAATAATACAACCCACGTAGGCGGGTAGTTATTAAGTCCCTGTGTGCTATTAACTTACACACTCCGCATTGCACCATGTGCACCTCAGCCTTTCTCACCATCTCCAAATTACTCACTAACTCCAACTTTGTCTCTAAGTGTAATTCGCAAGGCTGCAAATTAGCAATGTAAATTTTACTCCCAGAACATTTCCCTGTGTTGTGTGCAGAATTTGCTCCAAGTCGGAAATGACAATGAGTCTACTTCTCTCTCACTTTCCACATTAAGTGAATGTGCATTGTGTTCCATGATTCCAGGATATCCTTTTACATTTGCACACACACACATATCAGCCAATTACTCCGTAGAACATGTGAGCAACAAAAATCCCCCTTCATAAAACATCAACTTCACAAATTAAGCTTTAATAAGGTCAAAACTCATTCTTCACCTCTGGGCCTCATTTTTTCGCTTTAATCCGCACAACCTTCTCTTCGTAATTCACTTCTTCAATTCCTCCATCAAAAATTCACCAGAAGAAGCAGCACAACTCCAAACAACTATTTTAGTTTTTTTCTGACAAACACTTTCCCTTAAACTTCAAAGCACACAGCATCCACAGATTCAAATTCAAATTAAATCCCAAATTCTTTAGTTAAATTTAAATGTGAAAAGCTGCTGCTGCTAAAAATGAATTAATGAAACGAGTACGCGCATTTCTACGCTCTCGTGTGTGAATAAAAAAGTAAATGAAAAAGTCTCCATGCATAATCAACTGGCTATAAAAAACGAAGCTCCTTTAGTTTCCAGTGTTTCTTCTAGTAATCCTCTAAAGTTTTGAGTAGGCTAGTCAGGAGACAAAAGAATGCGAGAAGACGAATTAAGGGAAGAAATGAGAGACAGTTTTATGAAAATGAGAGTGAGTGAGTGAGTAGGGTCACATGAAAGAATAAAAAAGGAAGGAAGGAAGGAAGGAAGGAAGGTTACATGATACGAGGATTTGCATATTTGAAGTGTATTATTGTCATTGAAGTGTGGTGAAAAATAAAGATAAGGCCGTCTCATCACTTTCTCTTCCCAAGTCGAAAGTCAGTGAAGCAGCTGAGGAAAGTCTTCAGGAGGAAGAAGTTCTTCTTTGGCTGCGTAAAGTGAACGTCGCTATAGAGTGGAGGATTAGGTGTGTCTGTCCGTCTGTCCGTCTGTGTGTGTGTGTTTTCCCATAAGTATCGAAATATCGACTCCAACGGGAAAAGACTTGGAGCGAAAAAGAAGAAGTAAAATGTGTCACGAACGATGGAAACTTTCTTTTGTTCAGTTAGTTAGCTTAAAGAAATAAGAATTTCATGCCATCATTTCCATATCTTCTTTCACCCTCGATCACTTCCCACGCCACTTTCCTCACTAAAATCATCTCCACACTTCACCCTCCAATCATCGCCATCGCCTTCTGTCCACAATTTGACAAATCCTCGTGGAAACTCTTAAAACTCAAAAAACTTGCCATCACTTTTCCTATTCTTCCTACAAACTCGTCATCACATCACTCCCAATGGAATCATCATCATCATTAAGCTTCAAAGCCATTAGGACGACTAGAACGACGACAACGACAAGTCCCACTAATACTTTTCAATTTACAGAGCCACTTTAAGGAAGTAAATTCAAGTGGAAATTACGTGATTTCATATTTTTCTCCGTCTTTATTAAACTTTCTCATCTCTTGCTTTTCCCAAAGTTTACCATATTTCCCAAATCCACAAGGGATACAGAAGTCTACAACTCACTCTTATTTCGTTATTTCTAAGAATAGACTTCAGAGGTGAATCCCAAAAGGCACACACACACACACACACACACACACAAACAGTGTGCATTCCATAAAGTTTAGAAATTGCGGAGAAAGTTGATTTTTTAACGTGTGTTTGTGCCTCCGAGAAGTCACAAGTTTACTTTTGGCACAGAAGCGCCGACTGAGGGACTTTCTCCGTACGAATCTCCGTTTGGAGAAAGTTCGGATTTCGCCACGCAGGGGAGCGGGTGACGCACTCGGATGCTCTGCACAACTTTCCTTCCTTCGGAGGAAATTCATTCGCAATTTCTGACTTTCACTTTTTGTCAGCTCAACTCATTTGGGCTTGTGGCTCTTTGAAAATGTCTGCAGAACCAATTGAAATTTGAAATATTTGAATCGCAAAGTATTAACAGCCTTCCATACAAACACATGTGAATTTATGGTTTAGACTTATTCATAACAATTTCTACATCTCATCAATTATACCACACCAATTTGTAACATTGTAACACACACATTTTGAGGGAAAGAAACTCTGACTTTCACCTTGAGTTATGACAAGCTTGTGTGTTCGTCCCACGAGACTCTCTTTGATGTAATTTATATGTAATTACAGCCTCGTACAATCAAAGCACATGGTTACACAACAACTAAAACTACATGGATTCTCTCTCTCCCTGCGGACCTTGAGCCAAGCGTTTATTATTTATCCATGTGTAATGCAACTTCAATTAATCATTCACAAAGAGAATATTAATGACTCCAAACGTGTCAACTCAAACTCAAACTGACAGCTTTGCATTTTGTATGCATAGAATGTCATCGTCTCTCTCCTTCCTTCAAGTCGACCGACACCACAAATCCTCCTCGTGTAAAACATCAACCAAAGTCATTATTTCCCCTTATAAACCCAACACCTCAGCCACACCACAAATTACACGTTCATTCCCCAAATTGTCGTCGTCAAAGTGGAATTATTTAATCTTCCCTTCCAATTTAAATATTCAACTTCAATATTTGCAGTTGACTCATCTCTCTCTCTCCACTCTCATCTCCTCCTCAAGAATAAGAACCGTGAATAAGGAACGCGTAGCGCAGGTATTCAGATTAGTCAAGTCATTCGTGTGTAGACTTCAAACTCGAAAGCACAAACAAAGATCGCTCTTCCAGAAGTTATCCCATTTCTTACGGGTTGTCAAGATCAGACAAATAAAATCACATGCTCCACCAAAATCGCTCAACTGGTAAATCACATGAAATAATTATTCCCTTATTCAAAGGGAATAAGCCTTCAAAATCGCCTTACTCGTTTTGATTGAACAGATTTTAATTACACAAACTTTCTCTCATTCTCAACGTGATTAAGATGGAAATGGCAGGAATTAAAATGAAAACCTGTGCTGTAGCAAAGTATACAACAGTTAACCTCTTTTACTTGAAAATCTGATCTCTTCCAAATCGATTAGAAGTTCAGTGGAAGTCTCTTCGTGCCTCCTCCTGAATTGAGACGTGTGTGTGTGTGTGTGTCTTGAGAAATAGGTTAATGTAGTTTTTGGGCAAACTCCATCTTATTCTTATTACCGTCCTTTGAAACCCACACAGCACACAGCCTCTCAAGGAATGATTAAAAGATTGTAACTTGGAAAATTGTCAAAGATTACTTCGCATTAGATTAGCAATCTCTCGTGGCTTGTCTATCCATCCACTCAAGACTCAATACATGTAATCTGTATCCTTCTCATCTCCCTCACATCCCAAAGCAGATTACACAACGTAAAAAAGCCTATGCACCAACATTGAACTGAATATCTAACGAGTATCGAGTAGACTGAGATTGAGCAAGATCCCATTTACTCTCAATTTGTGAGGAGTCGATCTCAAAAGAACCAAACGAAGAAGCCAACCTTAAAAAGCCACGGGCAGCCAATACTCAAGAACTCAATGCAATAAACAAAGCTTCCTCCACACTATTCACACTATTCACTTTCTCCGTCTCACAGCACACAGCAGTCTCATTCATTTGTCTAGGCAATTTCAATGAACTGTAGCAGCAGCAGCAGCACACCTGAATAAAGTAAATGAAAGTGAGTCCATGTTCAAATGTTCACCAATAAATCGGGAGAATGATTCGATGTGACCAGAAGTGAGTGAGAGTCGCAGACAGAGAGAAGTCCATTCAGACTTTCAAACAAGCAATATTATTATTAAGTCTCCCTTCACACAACTCCTCACCAGCCATCCTGCGTGTAGTGTGAAATCAATTTCGAATAAGCGTTCCTCCAACTTCCAACCTCCTCCGTCGAGGAAGAAAGGAGAGGAAGGCAAGGAGCGAAAGTAATGGAACGAGACGAAAGACGAAAGATTCCGTACATTCCTTCCACCCAAACTTACAGAACAAATTATTTCTGCACACACTCTCCATCTCACTAAAATAACATGCTTCGTTATTTCACCTCGATTGTCGATAAGGAAAATCCATAATCGAACTCCAGAAAAAAACTCCGGAGGGAGAAAGCAATCTGAGTGTCACGTCCACGTCACTCCGTCCGTCTTCTCCTTCGCGTCGTGTGAAATGGTCCGAGCCGCATTTCATATGAATTAATCACACAGAACCGACTGTTTGTGTGTGTCTAGATTAATAAGACATAAGACGTACTCCAAGAAGAAGAAGAACGTCTTAGAATACATTCATTCACAATATGACACTTGCGATATCTCTGTGGGAAGAATAATGCAAAATGTACGACGACCAGGTAAATAATATGAAGGAACGCGGTCTCCCTTGATAACCCAAATCTAATCTCCTTCTTCCATGTCATCAAATGATGAATAGGGAAAATATATAAAATATAAAATGGCCTGAATTCCCTCAATTTGGCAAGCAAAGAACTCAAAGCAGATCGAAGGACCACTGCGAATCCACCTCATCACGCCTTCTTCGTGTCTTCATTCCTTCGCGAAGGAAACTGAATTTATGGCTCCACCATGTCAAACTGAAAGGCTCAAATGCTCAAATGCTGCTGAGGTGTCCTCGCAGTTTAGTACACAAACTCAACCTCCCTCCCTTCTCTCCCTCTCCGTCCTTCGTTAGTATTTTCACCGTCAAGGTATTCTCGACATTGATTAAAGCCTCACTTCACAACCTACGGCCTATACATGACTATATGACGCTATATACTGCATCTTGGCCCTGAATTATAATGAGCACGTTTATTTATACCATAGACCTTCTGCATAACACATCTCCCAAGTTATTCCAATCAACTTATATGCATATGCATATGCATACGAATAATCCGCTATCCGCTTGTCTAATGAATTAGAAACTCAAACCTCCTTCCCTCACACTCATCCACTCATCCACCCTCATTTAATTCCATTCGGGTTTCATCAAGCAAACCCAATTTTACAGAAAAAGAGTCGATCTAAGGCTGTCAAGTAAATTAGACCTTCGATTCTAACCTGTCATCTTGAGTTATATATTACGTGTGCACAGAACTTCTTAGTCTTGAAAAATTGAAAAAATTTACAGTTTCTTCAGACACTTCCACAGCCTTCTAGAGTTTCCAAGAAGGAAAAGCAGTGAGAAGGAAAGGGAAAAGGATAAGATTGAATAAATGTTAAAGGGTAAAGAGAAAGCAGAGGTAGGCTACTATATATACTTGTGTGGAGCGGAGATCACCTTTGGCCTCTGGCAGTCGTGTAATGAAAGGGCTCTCTCGCAAATAAATCCTTTTTGTCAAGCCCCGTGATGGAGCAGTTGTTGGTTGTGTCTGAATTTCGATGTAAAAAATTGAAAGGGTGAAAAATGTGGAATGCCCAAATGCTCAAATGCTCAATAGCTCAAAGTATGAAAGTATGTTGTGCTTCGTCCTTTCTCCTCAACTCCAAAACATCTTGTAACCACACACACACACAGGCTAATGTGATCTTTGTGAATATTGCCCGAGCTCTGTTAGACTGTAAGACTACAAACAACAAAGCCAGCCACTTTCTCCAGTCAAAAAACATCCGTTGGCAGGAAAATCCGCAGATTAAATGCGGAGGTCGAATAAAAAACCCCCCAAAAACGCAGGTGTATCGTCCAAAAGAAGAAGTTTGTGAATGCACAAAATGTAGTTTTGCCTGTCCAAACGGATGGACGTGTGCGTCTCTCTACACGAGCTTCTTATTCTTATTATCTCTCCACTCAACTCACCTGACAACAAGAGAAATGGAAAGTTGTCAGTAGGAGCAAAACACTCAAAAGAACGTCTCTACAATCTACAAATTCTCTAGAATCTAAATTCCACAATTCTACAATCCCACAATTCCACATCATCCCAAAGTTCCCCTGTTTCTATTCATGCCTCCTCACACACAACCACAATAATCAACCTAACAATATCCACAGATACATTTTGAGTAGACCAGCCAAAAGTTTTATATCCACGCCAATCACCTAAGTGCCACCATTCGTAACAGATTTATTGATCTCACTACTTTCGAAATTATCCACTTCATTTTGCATGACCTAACCTTCTCCTGCTTCGATCTCTTCCTCACTCATAGTATAGCTTTCACTCTAAAAAACTCTAACAAGTAGGGCGCAATAAGCAAAGGGAACTCAACCAAATATTAATATGCCTTTTTAGCGATGATGTATCGAGTATATTAAGGACATCCAATCCAATCTCTACGCGGATAAATGAGAGTGCAGCAACCAGAACGAAACATTCAAAATATCAAAATAAATTCCCAGAATCTCACCAACTAGCAACTCTCTAGCTCATCCGCATATGGCGAAGGTTGTAGGTAGAAGCAGAGGAGATGAACACATAACATATCCTAATTTCCTAATTCAAATGCATGTTATCATGTTCACATTTTTTACCTGTCAAAATGCTCACCCTGTTCTTCTTCAGATTGAGCGCAGTCAGCTCCCATCCGTTCTTAAACAATTCATTATTCCTCTCTAAAATGTAAGACAGAAGGCTGCTCACAAGTGTATGCAAATTTACGAGGAAACTCAGACTTCACATTTTCAACTCTTTCGAGAGATGTTCACTAGCTGCGTAGCTACACACACAGAGAAAGAGCTTTCCTCCAAAAAATCCATTAGTCAGCACAGCAGCTCTGACTCATTTAATGTAAAAGTCAAACAGGACAGATTCGCTGTATCACACAATTCACACACAACAATAATCCAATGCATGCGCCATGCATACCTGCGATTCATTTATTAACCCTTTATCCGGCTCCATTTCAAATCCCATCTTCTGTGTTCACTGAAATACAAACTGTCTATTTAATCTCCCTCTATAAACTCTAAACTGCACCTCCAAAACTTCACCCAAAGCTCACACATTCTTCTCGCAATTTATTTAATTTAAAGTGTACCTCTCACTACCTAAACTAAACCATATCGTTGCCTTAAAAATAAAAGAGACTTTCTCAAACTTTTGTTCACGACGGGACTTCTAGATGAGTTGAGAATGGAGAATGGGTTGCGAAATTGTGAAACGGTAGATTTCACACGGGAAGAACCAAAGATATAAAGATACAAAAGTCATCATATTCAATAGGAAAGAAAAACTTGCAAAATGGAAACGAGACAGAGAGAAACGGAAAGTCAGTTCGCAGTTCGCAGTATTATTGATCGAGCTCTACTGCTCTCCTATATTTTTATGTTTTTTATCTCTCTCTCTCTCTCTCCCAAATTCCATGGGCCAAGTCTTTCAAGCATAAAGATTTCACAACCTCCAAATACTCTTTTTCAATTTTACTTTGTACTCTTCATCTTTTGACTCCCTTGTCGTCTCATGTGTGTGTCCCACCTTTAAATCCCACAGAAACAACACACACAGTTACAAATACAGAAATACAAATATGCTCTGTTCACAGCTCACAATTTCAGCCGAACTGAAACAGAGAAAGAATCCGCGAAGCTTGGGAAAAAACTAGCAAACCAAGCAAGCAACGTGTTCACTCGAAAACTAGAATATACAAAACTAGAAATACAAACTACTACAAAAAAAAATCCAACCAGCTCTCATCTCAAAGGTTAAACCACTCATCCAATTTTTCCTCACAATTGTTAGCTCAACACTCAACACTCAACATTTTTACTTTTAGCCGATATGTTTTCTTCCTGCCAATTTGACACATGCCTTAATAATTTAAATGCGTCATGACTTATCACCTGAGCGTGTCTTAATTAAATTACACTTCACTTAGCTTCCTCTCTAAGCGCAAAATATCCTATACATGAATAATTCATATTTATAATTGGTCTAAAATTACACACACACGAATATTCAACTCACATTAAAATTTAAAATTCACATTCAGTCTTAATTCTTCCAGCTTAAAGAGTCTTCATAAATAATCTAACATACAGAATAATACATGTTTAACACAAGGAGACTCCCTTGATTGCTGCGTGGGGGTTCAAATGTTCAAAAATTTCAAAAACACGTGGAGAAACAACTCAAAAACTCCTTCACAAAGTAATAATTACACTTGAAAAGAGTGAAAGAATGTGAGTGTTTTCGCAACTCATCGCTGCACAAAAATCCGTAAAAGTAGGTTTTTACTTTTTCGAAGGAATCTGTAATTCAGTAGATTAAAAGTGGCAACCTGGAGGCCTGTAAAACAATTCAAAGGGACTTTTGGGAGTCCGTAAACGTAAATGAAATTGAGAAATGGATCTCATGAAAGTCAATGGGAGTGAGTGGAGATCAGAACGGAGGACTCCAACTTTCCAACTTTCCACTTTTCCACTGAACTCCAAATTTCTAAATTTCTAAATTTAGCCTTCATTCCTCAGCAGTCCTTTCTTCGTGATTTCTTCGTGAGGGGCGGCCTTCTTAAGAAAAACCTCCAAACATTTCGTCAGGTACGGAGAAGCGTCTCTCCACACTTGTCTTATTTTTATGCTTCCTTCCTTCACATTAAGACAGGCCAAAGTGAAAGTTTCATCCCTTCACAACTTCCCAGCCTGTCTGAGACACACACACTTGAATCTTCCTGCCTTCCCTTAATCTTTCGTCAGTTAGCGTTGGATTTAAAGCAGCCTCAATAATACAACCAAACTGCCAATTTATTTGTTTCTGCATTCCCCCTTTCGTCTCTCTCCTCTCCATCTCCTCCCCTTAAGTCCCTCACGTCATAAGAACAAATTGTCTATCTGCCTTTGGGGATCAATTCTTCTGCAGTCCTTAGATGGACATCCACTGGGGCAAACTTAGTTTAAATTATTTTGAGAAACACGTCAAAATGAACTTCCACACGAAGAAATGACGAAGGTAACTGGCCATAAGGAGAAAGAGTAAAGGGAAGCTCACTCGTTCTCAAATCCATAAGACTGTCTCCAGGCTAATTCCACAGAACTTAAAAAATAAAACACACAAATCTGACATTCTCACTTACCTCGCCTACTCAAACTAAAAACTTATGCATTTTCTTATCACACTTTCGATCTCCCTGCTTTTCCATCTTCGCCAGCAGCCTTCCGTCTTGAAGAGCATTAGAAAGAGTCGCCTGAGTTCCCACAAAACTTCTTAAGCTTAAGTACAACCTCTTAGTTCACGACGAGTGCTCATTAGTCGCGGAATACAAGCCGAATCTCCACGTCCAACGTCACGCCACATTATCAACACACAAGTAAAGTAAATCCAAATTGGTTATTTGATTGGGTGCTCTCTCGTCTCAAAGAATAAAAACACACTTTCTAAAATGGTTTGTACAAATGTGCGAAATGAAAATGTGATTCGTCTTCATTTTATTGAAATTATTATTCATCTAAAATTATAAATTCCCAGAAAACACGACGTGTCTCGAAATTCTAGACTGCAGACAGGAAAGACAAAGTAGAAAATAGAATCCCGAAAAAAACCCAAAGATTTCTGCATAAAACTCGCTCTTTCTCCTGCAAAATTTTTCCATTTTCATCATTTCCGGAAATAAATTTATATCTTTCCGAACCAAAAGTGGTCTCATTAAAAAGGAAGGAAGTCTGAACCATAATCCCCGTGATTTATGGAATCAAAGCTTATTCCTCCTTTCTACTTTCTCTCACATTTGTCGACACAGTCGACACAGTCGAATTAACAAAAACCCTGAAACACTCTCACGAGGAGCCAGTACAATTCTCCATAAATATAAACCCACTCACTCCTCCAACAATCCCCATATTGATTGACACTTACTCCACAAAGTAAATGGAACGTAGGACGTATAGAGTTTCTCCGCAGGCAGACACGTAAATTCATCCACAAGTGAGTTTTAAGGCTCTCGTTCATCGCTCACCGTTGTCACGGGTGAATCGTTTTGTATGATAATATCGACTAGGACTCGTGAGCATCCAATCCACTCTGGTTTATATTTAAAATAGAGTCTGCCAAGGAGATAACCTACTTATGCATGGAACGTTATGCAGTAAGCAGCATTGTGAGAGCCAAGTCAAGCGTAAAACCCTGCAAATGAAACACACCAAGCAATCTGACTGAGATTACGCGTAGATTCCCATATTTTAAAAGACTCTACATTTAACTAGCCCTAACAAGCTTTGATGATCTGAATTAAAATCCACGTCCATAAACTCTTAACAATAAAAATAATCCTACACAATCAACAATAAATAATAACAATAGGAAACGAGAGAAAGAAAGAGAAAGGAGCTTTCTCCATGTAAACTAAGTTCCAGTCTCCATATAGATTTATTACATGTGTGTGTGTGTGGGGACTCAGATGTAAACGAAGAAACGCACCTCAAGCTGAAGCTGAAGCTCAGCTTCCGTTGGTCTCACTTTCTCCATGATAACGACGACGATCATCACGATGATACAGCCAAACTGCAATGCAAACACACCACAGCAGTTGCCTTCCACCGAATTCTGCTGCTGCTGAGGGTTCGCTGGTTTCGGAGGTTTCGGAGACGGCGCAAATATCTCATCACGATGAAGACACTACAAAGACAAACTTACAACCTTCCCTTCTGACTCTTCTTACTACAACAACCACCGACCACGGACTCCACACGACCAGAGAAAGTGAAGCCAACCTCCAAAATATCCTCCGTCTCTCTCCGTTTCATAAATATTTCTTCACAAAGTCTCCACACTTTCACTCCTGACCATCCTTCCCTACATTTCCATCACTCCTCATCCGAAAGAAGCAGCAGAAGAAGCTTCGTTCGTCCCAACACTTCCTTCGTCTTTACTGCGATCAACAGTTAGTTTATTTTATACAGTCTCACACAACCCACACAGTTTACCATGTAGACGGGTTATCAGTAAGCAACTCCAATCCTCCAACATCAAATCAATTCATTTCTCCTCCACAAAATGAGACACCCGTAAAAAACCAAGTTCACAAATTCTGCTCCAACTTTCACCGTCTGCTTTCTCTCCTTTTTACTCCAACGAAGCAGCAGTCTTCCTCACACTAAAGCCACCCGAGGTTCTTACTTTTCGCTCTACGAACTGCAAAGTCGTTCGTCTCATTTCTACATTCACACGAACTCATCTAGAATCAGAATCTAGAATCTAGACCCTAGAATCTAGACTCTGGAGGTTCGCATGTGTGAGAATTAATTCCACAAGTTCCACAAGTTCTGTTTCCCTATCAAGAATCAGGTAACAAGATTTCCTCCAGATAAAGATAATTGAAAATGTCATGTGTGTGTGTGTGTGTGTGTGTGTGTGTGTGTGTGCGTAGTAGACTATAATAGTGAACAGTTGGTTGTGCAACTAAACTGAATGGGAACCTTCCCAAGACTTACGGAGAAACTCGATCTAAAGCTCAAAGTCAAAGGGAAAGCATTCACAACAGTTTCTTCCAATTGGCAAGCCGTAAACAATCACATTCAACGCTTTGAACTTGAACACACCAACAAATGTGAAAGTCAAGTCTCCCTCACTCTAACAAAATGACTCACTCCACACAACTCGATTTCGAAAACTTCAGAGGAAATGTGTCTCTGTGACACTCTGTGTTGTGCACCCCTTAATTTATTTCATTTACTCTAATTCCTCACACAGGATAAAATGAGTAACTCCAACTCAAAATAAATTCCCATCTCCTCACTGACTAACCAAGTTATTATGTGTAGTGGAAATCACTCAGCTATTTCTGTGAACCAATTGTAACCCAAAGTTTCTGACCTGGCGACCAAAATTAAAAAAAGTTTGCTGAAAAAGGGCCAAGGCCCGAAGAATCAGCGAGGCACGGGGAGTAACGATGCAATGTTTGGTGCCAAGAAGAAAGGTAATCACATCGTCACTTACTCACATCTTCTCAATAAACCTCCCTCCCTTCTAAACCTTTTTATACACAAGGATTGTAACTCTTAAGTTAAGTCAGACTTGTTTAAAACATCCACTTTTCACTACAGTCACCTTGTTTAACGATCCACAACACCGTTTGATAGATTTAAGGAGTTGTGCCTTGAGCAGCAGTCCTTGTAGCCTCTCCCTTGTTTATGTTTTCATGAAAATAAATATGAGTCCTCAGCCATAACAATAAAACCTCTGGGTAAGCGATGGGAGGAAGGGACAACTCACAACAATCAGGGCCAGTGTGTGTGTCTGTCTGTCTGTCTGTCTGTCTGTGCTGATGAGGACCAAATGGACGACTGTGTTGTAGTTGTGTTTGTTCTGTTCGAAATAGAGAGAGAGAGAGAAGTCCAGAGATTCGAACTGAGTTATGAAGATGAAGGCTTTACTTTCACCGTGTGTGGATGTAACAAACCTCAGAGTACACGTTAAGGTACTTTAGTGGCCATTACACAATTCCGGAGATCTAAGCTCTAGCCACAGTGCTGCAGCATTAAGTATAATCATCCACAATGACTAACAGACTAACGTACAAGTGTACAACACTACTATATAGCTCACCACAAAACAAACCACAGACGCTTCACATTCCAAATTCCAAGGCACCTCGCAAGAAACCTCTTTACTATAATGGAGATGAGCAGAGTTAGCTGAGTTTAAGAGAGATCCTCATGACTCCCAGATTGCGCTATTTCAACCAACGACTCCCTTAATTCCTCCTTCCTCCTTTCCCCTTGTCACTCACAAAATCATTTCAAACGAGGAGATCCTAGAAACGTTGCTTCCTTTCCAACTATTTCAACTAACACACACACACACACACACGATGTGTATACACACCTTCATTTAAAATTCTATTTCGGTTTTGTAGCATATTTAAAGACCATGCATATGAAATGCCTTCCAGACAATTTGCATATTGAACTGAAAATAATTTCCATCGATTGTGTACATTAATACAAGTGTCTCCACAGTGTTGACACTAAATTCAATTATTTCAACCTTAAACAAACTCACTATCTCAAAAACTCTAAACTTCAAAACTTCAAAACTTCAAAACTACTCTATCTGAAGTTTTAATCTTGTTATCCTCCTCCTGTTCACCTGCCCCTCTTCACAAAGACTCACAAATTACATCCTACCCACCAAAACAAAAATAAAAACAATCATTTTATCGTGATTTGTTGTTCCCTATACTTCAAGCGGTTGTAAAACACAGAAAAAACGAACCAAAACACACAAAAACGAACCAAAACAAACAAAAACGAACCAAAATGCAGCAAAAATGAACCTAAACAAGAGTTACGATCCCCAAAAGACTCTAACTCAACTTTCTCCTGGTATTTTAATCCTAACCGTGTCAACCTGCTGCCTTTAATTTCCCTTCATCTTATTTAACATTAAATACGTCCTAAGCAGCAGGAGCAGCAGTAAACTTTTTTCGTTGTTTCTAAAACATTTCACTTCTCGACTCTCCTTCCGAAAGATTTACATTCAGCCCAAACTAAACTGATTTCCTTGTGCCACAGAACCAGAACTGCTTAGAATTCGGTTACACAGCCTTGCGTCTAGTCTCCGCAACCTCGATCTCCCCAGTTTCTTACCAACCCAAGAAGAAGAAAATAAAGACGTGCATTATACATGTCACGGGAAACGAGCGATAGCGTACACAAACACATTTGTAAATTTGTAAGCTTTTTGTGGATAAAAAGGTGAGGATTTGACGAGGGAAAGAGGAATATGGATCTCATCTCTCGCTCGATCTCTCACACAGAGTTCCATGGAAAGTGGAAACTTCTCATTCCACAGTTCCACAGTTCCACGCGATACTTAAGATTTGAAAAGTTGAAACCCAAAGAAGAAAGTCTATTGTCCCTTCTATTTGTTTCCTTCAGATTTCAGACCCACACAGCCAAGAGGGTCTGCTCTCTCCGAGAAATGAATTGAGTGAAAGTCTCTCTCCTTTGAGAACTAAACGTTACAAGTGCAAGTTGACCGACCAAACCGAGTCACCACTTAAAACGAATTCATCTCTTTTAAAATAAAAAACACTTCCTCAGACCTCAAGATCTCCTTCTGTCGCTTCCCTACTTTCAATCTCGTTTAATATGTAGCCGAGGGTACTCAACCGGTCATTTTTCTTCCTCCCTATCCAACCCTAATGGATTTCCAACCCAAATTACCATTTAAAAGCTGACGAAGCCAAGTTAAAAGTTAGTGGAACCTCACGATAAGAACCTACGCAGCCAATGAATGGAACTAACTATAGGCACAAACCACAATACACCCTGTGTATAAATATACACGTACAACGGTACAACGTATCACATTTCCAGCCAACCTTTATAAATACACATTCTACACTTTCAGTAGAGCAACTCTGATTTATTTCGGGGTAGCCGGGCTTTACTTTACCCACACATCCCACCAACTACCAACTACCAAAGACTACCAAGTACAAAGCAGGCATGAGCACCTCACACAGCGTATAGTAATTCATCGAATGTTCCAGTGATATCTCAAGGCTCAAGGTTTAGGAAGATCAATCAAACTGTCATTTGATAGCCGAAGCTTTAATGCAAACATCAATACTCCCTCCGAGTTGGATTTATCCCTCCGAATTTCTCCTCACTTTCCTTCCTCCGTTCCTCCGTCCACAAGATTAATACACTTTCCTTAAAAACCCCGTCTTCACATTCCTTCCAAAACATCTCAAGAATCTCAACTTTCTCCTTCTTCTTCTGCTGCAGTCCTCATCATCTCTCACAACCACTCCTCCATCCAATCCTTCTCCTCTTCTGCTACAACTGCAATTACAGCTCCAATTAACCGCGAGACTGGACAGGAGAAAGCAGATCACCAGTACAAACTGAGGTTAAATCGACTGTAAAGAAAGACAAGAATGAAAGGAGAAACAGGCGACAAATGGCAGGACAGAATGTCCCTTGTTGTTCTTAATGCCCGGCACTCCTTCCTTCCTTCCTTTCATTATATATCCACAGTCACTAAGAAGCACTAAATCTTCCAACTAACTGGTCCTCAAATGATTACACACTTAACTTACACTCTACTCGTGTTCACCCACAACTTTACACTCAGGCCACCTTTCGAAATTCCACAAAAGGTCCAAATTTATAAAACTACAAGGCAAAAGAAATGCACAGCCAAGTTACAAATGGGAAAAGCTCTCTATCTCCAATCTCCAATGAGTCCAACTGCAATTCGCACGCTGTAAAAGGACCAAAATAAATAACGGTGAACGGTGAGCGAGAACCTTGAAAGCATACGTAGCAATAATAAATTTCATTTCTAGTTGAAACTCAATTGCACCTTGGTCGATAGTTTTTTTGATAGATTGTCGAAATAGGAGTGACACAAAGAGAAAGTACATTTTGTCTGCTTTGATGGCTCCATTGTAAATTCTCAAGTTGACGCAGGAAAAAAGCAGAAGCAGACGTGCAATTCCTTTTATCGTGTTTGTGTCACAATAGTCACAAAGGGAAGGCGCACAGAGGTCATCTTTTTACACACACACACACACACGAAAAGCGACTTCTAATATTAAGTGGAGGTAGAAACAACACAGCAAAGTCTGCAGACGTAGAAGCAGCCTTACAGCCTTACAGACTCAAACTGTGTTCTGTGTTGTTGGCTCTGAATTCTGCTAAAGTAAAAGCGTAAAAAGAGAGAGAAAGCTGAGAGCTTAAAGACTGCAGTTTTTTTTGTAGCAGTTGAATGCAAAGAAAGCTGTAATGTCCATTCATGCTACGTCCTTTTTACATAAGCTCAACACACACACACGATGAACTGGGTGAATGGACCTTTTATGTCGGTATAACCACCATCAATGTTTTTGCTCCTTAAATGAACCTCATCTCCGAGAGAAAGAAACAAAAACGAAGAGCCCTGCTGGTGGAAGACGTTTAAAGATGAGTTCTTCTCAGTGAGGTTAACCCAGGTTGACGCTATACGCTACTGTTACCAGTTACAACACTCCTCTAAAACTGACACTGAATTAGGCAACAACAAGATGAAAGTAATCTTTGGGGCCTATTGCATTATTAATGGTGTCTAGAGTAGAGACCTCCCCAAAGTTCCATTCAATGCGTTCAATGCAGCTCCTTTATAAATTGGCCCACTAGGCACAAGAATGCCCATTTCCTTTATCATGTCCACACAACCAAATAAGCCAAGCTACGAATCTTTGATTTTAAATTGAACTGATGCTCAGGCTTAGTTCAAACACGACCAACTCCCATCTTCTACGAAACAAAAAGAGTTGCAAATCACAATGGCAGATCGAGAGAAAGAAATAGACTAAGCAAAAGTGATCTAGTCCGTCAACATCATTTCATTGTGGCTTCTCAAGTCCATCGAACGGAAATTACACACAGAGAGATCGCAAAAAGAGAAAGATTGAAAGAACTCTCATCTCTCGCTGTGTGAGCCTTTCTTATTCACTCCTTCCTTTCGTCTTATTAGGAAAAAGCTGTCTTCAATTTTATTACGACTTCGACCACTAAAGCCGGAAGAAGCCTTAGACAGCCTCCCTGCAAGTCCAACTGAAGGCAGCCGAACTGAACCAGTTTTATCAAATGACATGACATGGATTCGAGTCCCAAAGCCTCTTCCTCTCTCCTTAATACCCACAGGACCTAATTATATTTGTTGACAGAGATGCCCTTCTTCCTCCAAAGATTCTTCACTTATTTTACTCACCAGTAATCACCCGTCTTTCTTTCTTCCCGATCTCTCATCTCTCTAAATTACAACCGTGGGAGTCTCTACTACCCGCTTCTTCCATTCTCATCTCTCATTCCATCGTGTTAATTTATAAAAACTCCCTTTCTCTCATCCCAAATTAATCCCTTCCCTTGTCGAGCCAAAATCAACTTTATCATCATTATTACCCGAAATAACACACACACACATACATCAAAGGAACTACGGAACTAACTCAAATAAACACCCGTGAACTATACTGTCTATCTCTATACTCCACTCGTGCATAGTCACGATTGTTGCACTAGTTTAAAATCGGATTAAAACGTGGAGAGGAACTTTTACGCCGTAAACATTCCGTAAAAAGACCATCCAAGTCTAAGCTGATACTTAACGAGGTTTAGGGCCGTTAAAAAAGTATCAAATTCTGGCGTCAAGTCAGACACACACACAATGAAGGTGTGTAGCAAAAGTAAAGGCATAACGGAGCAGGACACACGGGGCTGCAGTGGAGATAATGAGGAGGTCCCCTGTATTCTGCTCCACATATCTTTCCCAAAGTTCGCCTCATGAGACACAACGTGGAACTGATGGAACTTGGAACATGGAACATGGAACAAGCCGTGGAAGCCTCTGCAGAATATACACAACTTTTCGCTTCCAAGGCGAACATAGGGGAAAGAAATACTTTTCACTCAAGCGACCCACCTGGGCACACTGAAAGTTTTGTTTCTGTGACATGCCGAAAGTAAACTTGGCGATGGGACTTGGGGAGGGTCGGAGTCTTAAGTCTCTTCATGGAGACACGTGAAGAACCAATAAGCTATTTGTCAAAAAATCATTAATGTCGACAGTCGACGCTTAGTCGAATTAAATTAATCACATAAAAGGCCATCATCCTTCATCCTTCCATCTTTCGTGCAATCCCATCACGCCACCCACAGGCTGTCACCAGAGCGCATCGAAGGAAATATCCGCTAAATTCAAAAGTCTCAGGTTCTCCGTGGTAACTTCTACGACAACCACAACAACACAATTCTCCATTCGATTCGCCTCCGATCTTCGTTGTTTTGGCGTTCATTATCAAAATTCCTTGTGACCGCACCCACTCACGGCAAATCAGACACCCCCACCAAACGACCTCTCAGGATACCTAAAAGCGACCTCTCAGGATATCTCAAATCGACCTCTCAGGATATCTCAAATCGACCTCTCAGGATACCTAAAAGCGACCTCTCAGGATATCTCAAATCGACCTCTCAGGATATCTCAAATCGACCTCTCAGGATACCTAAAAGCGACCTCTCAGGATATCTCAAAGTGACCTCTCAGGATACTTCAAAGCGACCTCTCAGGATATCTCAAGAAGCGACCTCTCAGGATATCACAAAGCCTGCTCCTGCGTAAGGAGACTAATACGTAAGTCACTCTCCTCACAGACACCTCAGTTGTCCTTTGAAGTGGAAAAGTGAGAATTCCCTTTTAAGGCCTTCCTCCTCCCCCCAACAGGTCCTTTCACGATGATACGCACAAAGCAATCAAAAGTAAGCAGCCACAACAATATTTCCGAATGGCTCGAAAAAGCTCGCGTCGAGTTTGAAGAACGGTGGCGAACTTCAGCAGCGTCGAGCGCCGACGGACTCGACAATTTCGAAAGACTCCGAACTCTGGGGATGGGTTCCTTCGGACGAGTTGTTCTTGTGCAGGCGAAAGGCAACAAGGAGTTCTTGGCTATGAAAATCCTCGACAAACAAAAGATCGTTCAGATGAAACAGGTGAGTTCTTGAGGATGACTTCTGTGTAACCTTCTCGTGACCTTTTCTGTTGAGTGCTGACCTTCTTGACGCCTTTCCTTCAGGTTGAACACACCCTCACTGAAAAGCGCATGCTATCGTCCCTCCAGTTCCCTTTTATGGTGTGTCTCCGCTTTGCCTTCAAGGACACAACAAATCTCTACATGTTGATGGAATTCGTCGGTGGTGGCGAGATGTTCTCCCACCTCCGTCGACAGGGAAGATTCTCGGAGTCAGACGCTCGCTTTTACGCCTCTCAAGTTGTGCTCGCTTTTGAATATCTGCATTTCTTGGATATCGTTTATCGCGACCTGAAACCGGAAAATCTGCTAATCGACACAAATGGATTCGTCAAACTCACCGATTTCGGATTTGCGAAGCGTGTTCGCGGTCGAACCTGGACAATTTGTGGGACTCCGGAGTATCTAGCTCCAGAGCTAATTCTCAGCAAAGGATACAACCGCGCTGTGGACTGGTGGGCTGTGGGAGTGTTAATCTTTGAGATGGCTGCTGGATATCCTCCGTTTTACGCTAACAAGCCGATTCTAATATACGAGATGATAGTAGCAGGCAAAGTTAAATATCCGAGCCACTTTACGACGGACCTGAAGGATCTCCTGAGGAATCTCCTTCAAGTCGATTTGACGAAGAGATACGGAAATCTGAAGGGAGGAGTGAATGACATTAAATCTCACAAGTGGTTCGCTTCGATAAATTGGACTGGAACGTACGAGCTGGAAGTTGACGCTCCCTTCGTCCCACTAATGGAGAGTCCTGGTGACTCGTCAAACTTTGATAACTACGAAGAGGAAGCCATGAGGATCGCGAGTACGGAATGTTGTGCCGAAGAATTCGCCGATTTTTAATGTAAAGTGACCGCGCGTCGTCAGCTATGGTCTATGGGGTCTTGATTTGTCATATCTTTGTGTAATTGTGTGTGCAACGGGTGAAGTATAAAATCAAAATCTGCCGTGTCTAGTTTCACAAATCTCGTGTAGTTTCAAATGCTTTTGTAAAGTTCCTCCGAATTTCGACAGTATGTATGCTGCCCAACTATTATCACACTCCGTTCAATTTTGCGTCGAATTATGATAACAGTAGGGATAAGCATGGAGAAATTATACCGTTTTATTTAACTTTCAACATACTGCTTCACCTTCACGTATAAGCATCAAATCACGCTGAAAAGCATACACAAGAAAGTATTTAGGGAACTAACATTAATTAGACTTAATAGACTTATCCTTTTAACGTGGATATGCATGCATGTGGCTGCTAATTATTAAACAGAAGAGTAAGCTTACACCTGAACGACATTCTAACTTATTGAAGAAGCTACGGAGCCTTAAATAATAGTTACGGAAGGTTGACAAGTTACGGAGATGAGTAATCATCATGGCAAGACTTGGTCTTAATTAGGTGAATATTAATTAACGAAGTTCCACTTAGCTAATCATCTAGAGATTCGGAAATCTGAAACACAACTCATCTTGACCGACCACCAATGCATGTCACTACAAATCGACCCAAACCAACAAGAAGTACTCAATGTCTACGACAAAATCGCGTTCAAGATCAACAAAACGTCAGGAAAAATCGGGAAATTTTGCCAAAAACCCGTCATTCTCGGGATTTTAGGAAATCTTCCGTAAATACTGGAAGACTTTGGAGCATATGAAAATTTTTTCTACGGAATGATTCAAATTTTGTAGGGATTTTCCCGAATATTTGATGCGTTAGCAGGTTGTCGAGAAGAATCGCGACTCCTGTTTGCAACAAACAACCATCGTGGCAATGAGATACAAAATAGCCCAAAGAATATTCTTAACTTGTCAGTTGTTACCCCCCTGCCCCCCCCCCCCCCATAAAAACCTGAACTTAGTAGTAACTCGCTTCCTCCAAACGAAAGAGTGAAGGTAATGAGAGCAGACCTGCTTTTTATCCGCACTCTGTTTACACAACTCTTCCTTCACGACTCCTCAATTCTCAACGTCCGATGATAACAATGCCCAATTGTGGAGCAACCAACCTGACTGCCTCTAATCTCTTTACTTCCTCACCCACTCCAAACTAACATCTAACCTTCCTTTATGGAGATTTACACACACGAAGATGAGATACATTTATTTTTACTTTTTAACACACACACACACACACGTCACGTAGTCTTTCCTTCAAAGCGATTCAAACTATGTAACTCACACGACCCTAAGTGTTTCTTCCCTCTCCTTCCTTCCTTCCCCAGTTCATAAGAATTTGAAATCTGTCAAGAAGTTTATCTTGGAAAATGATCCATTGGCAGCTTCTCCTCCTTATCGTCTCCATTGATAAGAGTCTTCAGCATATATACGCACTCCCTCATCTTTCAATAGGTTTCCGCACCAGGCCCGTCCTATACTCATAATATATTTCCCTACAACAAAATAACTCGTGCATCTTTGGTTTCATTATTCAACACCAACACTCTCTCTTTTAGTGTTTTAGTGTTTTAGTCACTTTTCACCTCAGCTCGCTTAATAAGGCACACACACCTCCACTCACTCGAGGGAGAGTTCTACTATTTCTTCTACAATCTACCTAACAGTCTTTTGTTCATAGTCTAAACTCTCTAAACGTCTAAAGTTCCACGGGAATTTAACAGCCGCGAGCACCAAAAAACTTTTAGCCCTAATTTATTGCCCCAGAAGTGTACCTACGTAATTTAGCCGTTTGCTTTGCATTCCAAAATCCCAATCAATTTTATGACAGTGAACAGAAGAAGAAGAAGACGAAGACGAAGGTTGTGTGTGTGTGTCTTGGAATAAAAGGAATGAGATAAAACTACCCAAGGAAAGTTACTTTTTCTCACAGTTTACACACACACACACACTAACTGTGAGTCTGTGAGTTGCCTCGAGTGAAAAGTAATCTTGAGATTGTGAAATTATGCCGCAGGTTTTCAGATTGAAACATCTGCTTCAGAAAGGTATTTTACACGCAGAGAGGTGTATTATATATAATATAAGGGAATCGCTTTCTTCTGTCCCTCCTCGATCTCCCGTAAAACACTAAACACAGCCCAGTTATTAATCTTAAACGTTAAACTGCAGTCTCCAACCCGTCCAAACTCCAACATGACAGATGAGATCTATTTTCTCCGGAACTCACTCCACTAACTCTGATTTGATACTTGATAGACATCCAGCCTCAATTTTAAGTGAAAGTGGAATGGCAGGAGCTCAAGTAAAAAAGACGATACAACTACAACTAACCAATCCGAAATCTGAAGGCTACTATAATATTACGTCACTCATCAAATATGAACTTAAATATAATCAATTAAAAATATAATTTTCGCTGTCTAAGAAGAACTCATCTAGACTCTAGATTCTATATTAGTATATTCTAGATTCTAGACGAGTTTCAATTTACTTGGAAGTAACTAGAAGCCTGAAAGTAAGCTGCTGACGTACTTTGGCGTTGCCTAAGTAGACAAATAACATTCAGAGCTTCAGCTCAACTGCTTTGTCAGTCAAAATTTTAGGAGATTAGAAAGTAGAAGGCAAGGTGAAAAATGAAAAGTATTGTTGAGCAGCTCATCGCACACTTCATCAAATTTTTAGTTGCTCTAAATTATGCACACTCACTCACTCCGTTGGGGTCACATGAAATTAATTCTTAATCCTCATCAATTTGCATTCATACTTGGCAACTTCATTGGAATCCCCCACTTTCGCCTTTCACATCTCTCCATCCATCCATCTCCATTCTTGATTGCTTGTGAACTCCAAATCCAATTCCCAAATTAAATTTCCAAGACTGGAAATACACGAAACGGTTCCTCCTGACGGTAACTCATTTATTTTGACTGTTCACAGAAGACGAAGTGGACGATTTGACCCTCAGCGTCACGCGGTATCGACCAGAGGAGCTGGACAAGCTGCAAAAAAACACAAAGTTCTCGAGAAAAGAAATTCAGCTTATTTACCGTGGATTCAAGCAGGTATGTAATTACTATTTACACAACCAACTAACTGAGGGACTACTCACATTCCCTCTCCCTCCATTATCTATTCATCAAAGACTCTGTGAAGGTTTCTAATGGAATTTCGATAAAGACACAAGACACAAGACACAGTAACCCGATGATAACCTATGAAATGAGAAACCCAAAAGTAAAAGTAGAGACTCGTCCTTGACTCACTCTGTAGACTCTGTAGAGTGTCACAGTCACAGGTGGAATTGTGAGGCGTATGCGTTGTGGTCTCTTTTATGCAAATTCACATATATGCAAAGCCACACGAAGGAAGGAAGATGCGATTGATGCGAATGAATGCGAGTGTGTGTGATTTCTTTCGAAGAGTCTTCTTGTAAGAAGCGAAGGGCGTGGATAATCATCCATACGTGCATTTTTCAAGTGAATGGTTTAATGGAATCCTCGGATTATGTTGGCTTATCCCCGGAAGGTGAGTTTCTGCCTTTGGACGACAAGAGAATGGAAACGCACAAGCCTGCCTGCTGCTTCGAGGCTGTAGCTGGTAGCTGCCGTGTGAATGTGGATTGTGCTTGGCTCAAATGGAGCATTCCGTGTAGGAGATAATTGAGCACGTCGTTTCGAACTTCGAAGGCAGAAACTGTGCTTTCCCGCAGATAAGACTCTAATTCTTGTTCACTTCTTCCGTCTCCTCATCTAATTTAAGTTACAAGAAGATATCGTGCAGCAGTAAACGATGATGTCTCACAAGGAAAAAGAAAGAAAGAGGAGAGAGAGAGAGAGAGAGGTGGACTATCGATCAGCAGTCAGCTATTATCCTACAACCTACAACCTACCTCCTATAGTACAGGTCTCTGTAGGAATGCTGCCCAGCTTCGTCATTATTATTACTACTTTCCTCGCAATTGAAGTAACTGTGAGAGAGAAGAATAAGAAGGACTGTGTGACTGTGTGTGTGTGTGTGTGTGTGGTTAATGTGGTCGTGAAGATGAGACTCTCTCCCATTGACGATCATCATGTTGATGATGTTCCTCCGGAAATAGTTGAGTGGATGCTTCTTGAAAGACTTGCCATATAAATTTCCATGGGAGAATCTCTCAGCTTTCTTTCGCCATCCGACCTTCCGGTCTCTCTCATCTCATCTCATTGACAGTCTTCTGCGCTCCACGATCCTTCAGCTAATGCCACACGATCTGCCAACATGAGTGAAAGCAACACTTACTTCCGAAACCGAACCTCCTCGTCTGCTCCCCTTCTCTCACAAGATGAAGGAAGGCCCATTATTCTCCCAACATTAGAAAAGGACACCGGAGGAAGGCTGCGAGTTAAATTAGACTCGATTTACCTCAAATTCACCCAAACAGAGTGGTCCTCACAAATTCACATTTCTTTCCCTCGTCCAATCTTAAGGAGCGCAGTCATCTGTTAGTATAAAACACTAGATGATATAGATTTCACTTTAAAATAGAACTTGCATGTTCTAACGATTCGAACTTACCTAAAAGTCCTACAGTTTTAGACGACTGTGTAGCCTTTCAACTAGAGCCAGAATTTGTTGTCTGTTGTACAACTCCCGTGCCTCTCCGTCGACAGGCTTCCTCACTAGCTTCCTCGTAATTTTAATATCCTACCATCTCCGTAATTCATCACACATACAATTTCAGCCTGTAGCTTTGCTTGAGGAAGTTTAGAAGCCCCCCTGGAACTTCTCGCTTAAGGGGGGAAGGGAGCACTGACGCGGTACCTAGCGGCGAAAATTGAACTACATTTCCCTATCTCGTAGTATTGCA
>JAQGAD010000259.1:0-51099 GCA_034696625.1 Isotomurus palustris | reverse complement strand
AACGTGCACTCTGAATTTCAAAAGTCATTCCATAACGTGCACTCTGAATTTCAAAAGTCATTCCATAACGTGCACTCCGAATTTCGAAAGTCATTCCAAAGTACCCCCTGATTTTGAGAGCAAGAGGTCAAGTTAGGTCAGAATGGATAAAAATAAATTTCTGAGCATCTCACGTAGACCTAGACATCTGCAATTTTGAGATGTTATAGTAGATCCATGGCATCAAATCTGGCATTTATAGGGTTAGAGGAGTAAAAAATTAAGGATCATTGCTAATTGAAATTGCTAATTCTTGCTAATTGTAAGTAAGATTAATTCAAAACACTTATAAAGTATGCACGCATTAAGAATGAATGGTACGAGTTACGTAAAGAAATTTCGTTCATTTTGAGGTTTGTCAAGCCTCGTGCAAAACTTCATGTTGTAAGCAGTGCGTGGACACGAGACTTTTGTTCTTTTAAGTTTAAGATTTGATTACGAATTAATGGAGCTCTTGTTTGGTAGAAAAGGGTCTTTGAAAGTAGTGAAGAATAATTTTATACAATTTTATGTAGGGAGATTTTGTACTAGACCGTTTAATTAAAATTGAGACTGTTTCAGTTCTTATAGGTGTTTGTTGTGAGCTGTCCAGGGTCCAGTCCTACTTCCACGAGAGCTCAGGGATTCTTATTCAGCTTTTCGAGACTTTTGCTCAAGAGAAGAGATCTTCTCCGGTTTGCCAGTGCTGGTGGGCCTTCTACAATCTTCTTGCAGACCTTATTCTCTCCATCTCTAATTTGGCCTCCGCCGAACTGCTATCTTAGTTACAAAGGTAAGACTTTACTATTTACATATTATTTGCGATTCTCAATGAATTTGCTGTTTAAACAGTTACTTTTAATAAGTTACCTCTATTAAACAGGCTTTGTCCTCAAGTCAAATGAATCGTGTAGGTGGTCTCCTGATGGGCTCATCTGGATGAAGGGAGTTTCTCTCAACACTCGGAAGATGACTACCCCTTAATTGAGCTTGAGTTGCAAGAATCACAAATTCTTGTGACACTTGTGATTCCTTTGAGGACTTCCTGAAGATAAAATCCAGTAATGTAAGGCTTCTCTAGAACTTCCAATATATTTGATTTTTATCTTGGTCCCTGTGTTGAACCTTGTGTAATTGTCGTTGTCATTCCAATATCATATCGTAAGAAATCACACATTGAAATAAGGGTCATTTTGAACTATCTATGGCTTTGAAGTAACTAATAGGCTCTTATGCAATCTGATTAATGTAGGGGCTTCTACCCGGAGAATTTGGTGAGCGCTGCATCTCCTTCAATCAAAATACGTCATCGGAATTTCCATTAACTCACGTAACGTAAGACCTGAAAGTTTCATGAACTTTTTAACCGAAATTAAATATTTCTTATAATGGATATTGGTTTATATTAGATCGACGTTGATCCGACGCTGAAAATCAGACAGGTGAATCCGATGACACATTCACAGACTAGGAAGTTTCTTCTAGCGCAAGAGCTCACTGCTCTTTGGATGTCATCTGCATTTGCCTCTGCGCCATAAGAGTGAGTGTAAGGTTTTTATTTCATGCTGATTCGACTATAGCATGCAGCATTTTGGCTTCGGCGGCAGGTCTGCTCCGCTTATCCATAGCGGAGCACTCCACCCTTACCCTTCTAGATATAATAATAATAGCATGCAGCGTTGGTTTGTTATAAAATTCGTGACCTATTTTTCTAGTCCGCTGGGTTGTTCTGCTAGAGAAGAACTTCCTTCGCCTGCTTTTGTGGACTTCATGTTCTAAAAGTCATCAACGGAATCATAAGTGTCGCAAGTATCTGTACTTGCAACTCATACTCAATTATGGGGTAGTGATCTTTCGAATGCTGAGAGGAACTCTCCTTCATCGAGACGAGACCGTCAGGAGAACATCTGCAGCATTCATTTGACGTGAGGATAAAATCTCTGTAATTGAGGTAAAAGCAATAGGTCGTAGTATAAACGGCACATTCATAGATAATCACAGAATTCACCTTTCACCTTTATAATTTAGGCAGCAGTTTCGTGAAAGCCGAAGTAGACCAGGGGAAAATCTGCGTGCAAGAAGATTGTAGAAGGTACACCAGCACCGGAACACCACCGAACGTCTCTTTTCTTGAGTACAAGACTCGAGTAGCTTAATAAGTACCCCAGAGTTCTCGTGAAAGTACGACTGCACCCTGGACAGCTCACAACGGACCTATAAGGACGAAAACCAATCAAGTTGGAATCTCAAGCGTTAAGTTGTATTTTGAATCTAGGAGTTTCATAATAAACTTAATAAAATTTGGAAACTAATCTGCTGTGAAGTTAGACCAGTTGAATTAAGCATCGATGGACGTGGTTCATGTTATTGTAGTGGAGGTTACCTTCTAGACACGAGTGTTCAGGAGTTGTAAAGGAATGTTAATCGCGTTTCGTATAATCTGAGGATTAATAAGCAATTCCATTGAATTCTAAATATGCTGCGAGTCTCCATTCATGGGCTTACTAGAAACGATCTGAAGAAAGATGAACTTATGAAGAATAAGAGAGATGGGGAGAGTTGATTGCGCGAGTGTTCATCTTGGAGAATGACATGCAGGAGTAGTTGGCTTGTGTGGGGCCTCTCGCCTATCCTCTGAACCCCCCTACTAGTCCAGCCAGTGGGTATTTAAGATGATTAAACAGATTACATCTCGTAATAAAACTATAAAGCCCTTTAATCCGATGAATCTATGAACAAACCCAATGCCCAGTGCGTGACACTCTTCACAACACAATGCCACGTAATTTGTTGTAATTCCACACGCTTAAATAACACAGCTACAACTCCCTGTCCATTGGGAAGGTGCATCTTTCCATCAATCCATCTCTCGCTCTTTCTCTCCACCTTATCGTCTTCATCTTTAAATCATAAATATTAAATTGTTTGTCTGGTGACTTGTGCAAATAAGCAAAAAATTCTCAAAATTATGAAACTTGCTAGGAACTTATGAGACTCGTCGTTCGTTCATGAAAACCTGCCTTTCTTTTGTCAATCCCGAATGTGAAGGAGATTGGAAATGGAAATTGACCTTTCCAATTCCCAAATCCACGTGCAGAGAGATGAAAAAATGAGAAGGTTGGGACTTTCTCTGCTTCTTGTCCCATTCTGCAGCTTCTGTGGTCGGCGCAGAAGGCTCAACCGCATTTTATTGTCATATCTCCACAAAACCACCGTGTGCCATTATGTAAATCTTTCAAAGAGTCTCTTTGGTCTCTTCTGGGAAGGTCATTGTTGTTGAAACTGTTGGAAGCATTACTCAAAAATCAATTCCACTTGATGGCCACGTGTGCATCTCGGAGAAATCTGCCCTTTCATTTTATTCACACTCTCCGACTCTTCTCCCGTAGTAGCCATTCAAAGGCAACGGAAAAAACTTTGGTTAGCTCCCCTGTCATAAAATTTCATTTCCTCCACTGCAGCTTAGATAATGACGCTGATAATGAATCCTCCTTGTCTTCTCATCCCCTTTCTCTCCCAAAGTATCAATTTAGACTTGACCGACCTTCCTTTCTGTTTTCGTAACTTTGGTCTCAATTGTAGTGAACAGACAGGCAGTGTGCGTACACACACACGCACTTTTATACGCATTGCAGGAATATCAGGGAACTTCCTGAAAGTAGTAGCGACATAGGAAACCTCGTTGGAACCACTAGAACATAATATTATAAAGTTGCAACATTCGTGTATTATACTACAGAGGAGAGTTAGTTCGCTTGGATCGAAGTCAACTTGCCTTTTCCTTCCTTCCTAGTCTTCTTCCGGGCCAAACTTCGGTGCTTAAGTTGGATGTAGCCAGGCAATGAATTACACACACAGATACGTAGTACGCAATTCTACGCATCTTTGTTATAAAAAATCCGTTGATCTTTCCACCACATCTTCTTGAGGAATTTCGCAAACTTACCCAACTTACATAAAAGCACGTGTATGTGGAATTCCTACGGACACAAATATTTTTCCGAACTTTCATTCCTCTCCCTCTCTCCTCTCTCCTCTCTTTCTGATAGATTCATGATATTAGTTTTGCGTTCAATAGGAATTCTTCTAGAGAAGAGCAGACAACTAGACAACACACAAGTAAAAAAGTAACTTTGCTTTTACACAGAAACTCATGGGGATCCTCAGCTTTTACGGTAAACTTGGTTCATCAATCTCGACGTGCATGGCTAACTTTGCTTTCACTGAGTCTTTTGGTTGCATTAATATTATGTTGTGAGATTCAGGAAGTGATGTTCTTCCATCTTCCTCAGCTTCTTCCCTTCCATCATCATCGTTTTGCACGTAAATGTTAATGGGATCAACGGCTCATTAAGTCTCCACGAGGCAATAAGAAGGAACGAGAGACGAAGACACACACAAGTCAGTTAACATTTTAGTTACTCACTCCCTTCTTCTCCCAATCCCAATCCTCTTTAATTCTGTTCATAGAGGATTAAGGATTACCATATTTACCATTCCCATGCATATGGATGAACTACATCGACTCATCTCATTTGTCACGTCATTCACGATGGACTCCTACGAAACTGGGACCATTTGTTTGTGCAGTTCGATACTCGATGCAATTTACTCCCCATTGCATAATTATGCCCCCTCCGAAGTTTACCATGAAAGCATGAAACTGCCTATTCATTTCTTATCCCAGGAAGAACACGAGAGTCAAAGTTCCCTGAGCCTTTCGATTTCGATTGTCGATTGTCGATACTCTTCACTCGGATGGTGGGGAAAGTTTTGCTCCAAATAATTTATTCCTATTCTCTGCTCATTCACAATTCAGTTCGAGGAGGATTCTTTCACGTGTCATTTATTACAGCTTAGCTAGCCAAATGCTAAACAACTAAATAACTATTGTGGATGGACAATTCATTAGTATTCTCTCTCCTCCCAAAGTCAAAGGAATCTTTAATGTGATTACGTACAAAAGCGGACTTGACTTGAAATAGCTGGTGTAAAAAAGCAAAAGAATTTGCTTTCACTGCAGCTCGTCACAACAAACTATTCACATTGTACTTTTATTTCGCTGTACTTTCCCATGAGCAATAAAAAAATAACCCAACATGGTACTAATGTACGCTACACTGAGTTTACAATCCACGCTACTTTGTACAAAGTCACAAAGTCACAGACCACTTCATTTCACCGTGTAGAATGAAGCAATAACAAAGTGAATTTGAAAAGAAAAAAACTTCGTATTTCCACATGAGATGAGGTCCTCGTTGTAAATTTGTAATCGCATTTATTCATGGCGTAGCAACCTTTTGACCTCAGAAGAAAGATGAGATCACGTGAACTCACAATTCTGAGACGATGACTCATTCTGCATGCTCACCAAATAAGTTTTATTGATTTCTTAAGCTTTTCTCTGTTTACAGTCGAAGTTTTTAGTTTGAAAATCAGATTGTATGTGTGTGTGTGTGTGTGTGTGTGTGTGTGTGGTTGTGTGAAAGAAGAACTCTGTTTGTGAGTGAGCATTGAAATCATATCTTCTGGTGTGTTGTTAGAAGTCAAGGGAGAAGTTTATAACACTCATTGGATCCAATTAGTCCCTTAGTCAGGGTGGAATTCCATCCTCCCTTCGTACTTTATGATGACTTGATGACTTCACTGGCACTTCTGAAACAATAAAGTCTGTAGCAGGCGAGTCAGTTCATTACGCGTAGCAATTTATCCTTCTAAATTCCACACACAACCAGTAGAGAGAGAGAGAAGACACGCACCTTTCTTACTCATCGAACCATCAATCTCACAAATCCCTCACTGTTTTTATGGGTGATATTAAAGAACCTCAATCGAAAATCAAAGGTGCGTTGCCGATCGCCGATCGATGGATTTGTGCAGTTTTTATAGAACTCGTGCAATTACAATAAAAGTTTAATCAAAGATGTTTTATAAGAATTGAGAGAGAGAGAGAGAGAGAGAGAGAGAGGAGGGATGATGTTTCTTATGAGAAAGAAGGCTAAGTAGTAAAGTACAAGTCGATCCATTACTTTCCCTATTACTTACACTAGTAAACAACCATTAGATATAGAGTGAGTGTGCGTTCAACTACAACTTCCAAATGTTAACCTTGCGACCCATCATTACTCGACACACATTACAACAACTACAGAAGAAGAGGTACAAGGAACATTTACACACACACACTGCAACATTCTTTCGTGAAGATTCATTGGGGTTTGTGTGAAAAAAGGATTTCATCCAAACTTTACTCACCCACACACAAAACAACAAACAGGGAGTTACTCTTTCTTCAACATCATCTTTTAGCCCCGAGAGACACTCGTGTTACCCACACGGAGATCGATTTATGGAATTGGCAGACTTCATGTAATTTAATGCACCCACTTCTGCACCTCACCTTCTTCTTCTGGCTCTCCAGCACTCGGGAGATTCACGACTCGCACAAAAAGTACATGCAGCAACAGCTCACTATACTTGCACCAAAATAGCTTTTTGCATTGTGAATGCAATCGACAGTTTATCTCATCTCATCTGTACGCATCTTTGTGATTTCTAAGGCAGTGGAACTACTGCAAGGAAATGACCATTCTTTACTTGTAGAAGTCCGTCGGTCCAGTTTCTCATGAACTATATAGTCAACAGAAAATGAAGAAAGGTGTCATATGATAAGTTCAACTAATAATGATATAAATGCATTAAGATTCGGGAGATCAGGTGAGATATTCTACTGGGAAGTGACAGCGTCAACAGACGCTAGACAACATTTCTCCACGCCCACTGGGATCAGAGGGTGTGTCTGGGGCAGAATGAGATGCTAATTAAACAGGACATCATTAGATATTGAATACTAAAGGGGCAGCTCCACTTGAGTTTCCGTACTTCGGTGCATCTGTATTTACAACGTATTGTCTTCACTTTAGTAGGCTGATAGTAATTCGATTCCATAAGGAAACAGTTCATCAGATAGTTGAACGTAGGCAGTCTGGGTCTCCCAACTTTTTCGTCTGGATCAGCGAAGAAACTGCATTCATCTCTCGAGCCGAGTCAAATTGACACCTTCTCCCAAATTATGCCGGGTTTTAATGGTGTAATGATATCACTTGGCCATTTAGTTTATGAGAGGGTTGGCCTCCAGTAACTTCAGTAACTTGTTATCTCTCCCGATATCAGAACAAGACATCGTTTGAGGTGTTACATGAATGAATTATGTTCCACAATTCTCAGTTTACACACTCCATAGTAATAACGTGAGAGCGAGACTTCCTTGAGTGTGCAGAGAAAGACGGACATTAAAACTTGTGTGTGTGTGTGTGTGTAATCTTCTTCTTCCCTTATATAAATCCCATCCAAACTGTTCTCCTGCTCGACTAATATCACACCAGCTTATGTAAGACACAAGACAATAATTTGGAACTTGAATGGACACTTTAATGACAATGCACAGTGAAGTTTAAATGATGATTTGTTGCTGCAAAAGATCCTTTTACATGTTGTTCTGTTTGAATGCATCCTGCAGTTTTACAAGCTCGTGAAACAGACTGGGAAGATGAGATTGATGAGAGTAGTAATTAGCTTGGGCAGTAATGACAGAGATGAGTCTGCACACGTTCATCCTTACGATGTATCGCATATATCGCATTTCTCAGTTAATCGGTACGATTTTGCCTGAGTGTGCAAATTCCTTCCTTCTTCCCAGCAACCCAGCCTGCCACAGAGTTTCTCTCAACTCTCAACTCTTTATCAGTCCATTCCATCTTGAAAAATACTTCTTGCTGATCTCATATGAAAAGTGTGCGTGTGTGTTGCATACTTAGGCCGTAGTTTCTTACGGAGAAGGAGACTCGCGAAATATTTCTTTTTGTTTTAGTTTTAGCAACTCGATCGTCGTGTGTTCTTATTTTTTCTTATTCACTCCTCCAGGCTTTCTTTTCTTTTTACAGCCCATTCATATCTTGCGTAGTGAAACGGTTTTGAAATAAATTTAGACTCTAATAAAACGCCATGCTAACTGTTCTCCTCTTGGAGATTCTTGTTCTCTCTCGTATTCTTCTTCTTCGTCAGGACTTTCAATAGAGGGTTTGTTTTTTTACACAAATAGACGCGCATCTGCGAGTTGTTATCTTAATGCTGGAATGATTCCAGTACAATGAAAAAGTGTATACTAAATGTGGACGTCCAAACAGAAGTCCAATTCTTCCTTAAAATCTCAAGAATAACTTCTTTCTCCGTAAAGAAACGAAAACAGACTTGTGTAGTATAGTCTGCTGCACTCTTAAACGAAAAAAATGAAATCGCTCGCATTATTGTTATTATTATTCCCTGTTCCTCACATCTTTGCACACATGCCAATTCGTTTATTGTTCTTCTGGACTGAGTCTCTATCTCTTTCTATCTGTAAGTCACTATTTGCACGAGTAGATCTCTTTCATACGCACACACGCACAATACGCGTATTAGTTTTATTGCACGCTTAGAATTCGAAATCTTCAGTGAGGAAAGAATGGAGAGGTTCTCGAGAGATTCTCTGTGTGTGTGTGTGTTTTGTTTCGTACGAAAGAATGGCCTGGAGAAGTTCTCGTTTATTCCTCCTTGTGCTTTCTTGTCTCATTTCATCTGGAGGGCCTTCTACTTAATCCTAATTGCAAAAAGTAGTAAATTCACTTTGACTCCGAATCATACGAACAACCAGCCGACAGACTTCTGTTCTCAGTCGTAAACTTCACTTATACTTCCTCCTAATGTAATTGCATCCAGGCTAAGCAACTGGTAACTCTTTCATTCTTCCTTCATTCTCTGCATATTATATCTATTAGAGAGTTCCCATAAGCTTCTCTCGGTAAAAATCTCAGACTGTGTGTTAACAATTTCCCGATGATCTCCAACCAGCAGCCTCAGCCTCATTTAATTCTCTCTCTCTCGTTGTTCCTGAAGGCACCATAACTCTCCAACATTCATTAGGTAAATGCTAAAATATTATTATTAAAGTGGCAAGGAGAGTAACAGTAGGAAAAATAATCAACCCTTCAGACTGAGAAGATTCACGATTGCAAAATGAACTCTCTCTCTCACAAACTCCTGACTGCTAACAAATAACAAAGCTCGCCGTTTTTTGTTCCATTCTTCCATTCAAGTAAATCTTATTTCCATTTCTCTACGCACCTGCATCCCAGCATCTCCTACTATATACCATCATCATAATCAACTTGTCCATATGTCCACTAAAATCTCTTCTAAAAAGGCACTTCATAATAATAATAATATTTTGCACATGACTGAGAACGCAAACATTTCCCTATAAAGTATGCAATTTGCACTAAAACAAGACCCACACTTGGAGATTCCTCGCAACCAGTTAAGAAGACGCGATCTTTTAATGGGCTAATGGGAAATCCGTGGGAGACATTTTGGACATGTAGAAGCATTTTTTAGTAAATGAGTAATGATCTCATCCCCTATCAGTCGTTTTCTAACCTGAGAACTCATAAAATAGCTCGAAAATTGGGGTTTCTCATGCGGGTTTCGTTGGCGTGTGTATACTTTTTATTTGCACAATAACTACCTTTCAAACTTTCAGGTTTTGCACGAGATCTCCAAGTCCAAAGTCTTTGCAAGGAAATTAATAATTACAATTTACATCGTGCCAAGCACCTCTCTTGTTCTTAAATCTTAACTCCTATTTGAGTCAATGTGTGTTGGTCATCTCCTTGAATAGCCACGCACACATAATTGAAAAAGATCTCTGCGTAATAAGAATAAATGGGAACAGACATGGGACCTTATTTTTATATAATTGAAAGAGTTTACTGCAGGACAAAGGCAGAAGGACTCTCGGAGTATTTATTATCATTGATCTCATCTCGTATGATTTAACTGTGTGTAGTGAGTCAGCCTTCACCCTATCAAAGCTAATCTTCACATCTATCGCCTCACTATTTTTATATTGTCGTTTATTTTTAAATCCTACGTCGTCTTTGTGAGGTGAGTCTCGTGTGTGTGTGTGTGTGTGTGTGTGTTTATTTGCATTATTGTTTAAGACGGCATTATGCATTCCTCCCATTAAGTTTGCATTGCAGAAGAGCATCAGCTCAGTGGAGTCTGCACTTTTTGTTCATCAACCTCTTCTCTCTCGGTCTCGAGTGTGTACCGTATTAAACGATTTGATTATGTGAAACCTTTGAATTATTCATCGCCCAGGCTAACACGATTTTTAGATAAATACATAAAGCCATTCGCCTCAAGCTACGCAGTACACAGCCACACACACAGGACAACAGTTTGTTACATTCAAAAAGATTCGAACTCAAGTCTCGCAGCCTCACAGCTTTGATATTAATGAAAGAAACTAAGCCGTAATTTGATTCGTATAGAATCAAATTCTCGGGTGATGTGATGAGATGCACATTTTATTTCGTTGACAAAACTCACGCGCTAGACACTCATGGCGTGATGATGCAATTAAATGTGTCCTGTAGAAGTTTAGCAGAGAAGGAGAGTAGGCTGCATCATGCATCATTACGTACACAGGGATATCTTACTTAATTCAATCCATGTTTTCATTCTTAAACTGTGTTTTGACTACCTGGAGCCGATGTTAAACATTTGAGGACTCGTTAAGTAGGAGCAAATTCGAGTGCTAAGCAATCTCCCCAGAAGAATTTACACCCATAAAACAAAATATTTCAGTACCTTTGCTGGGAGCTTGGAAGAACACGTAGCGTCGTCTTGAATCTCACAATTTGTGATCTTGCGATTTGGAGTGTGTAAAATAATGTCCGTCAAGGAACTCAAGTTTGACTGACATCATTGTGAGGCTGTGATTGAGAAACTCCACAGAACTCGAGACTGGAGATTTGAGATTTGAGACTAGTTTTCTCCATTCGATATACAACAGAAACTGCTTGACCCACGCTGACACCCCAAAAAGTGCATCTGAATGGTCTTTGCATTTTTAACATTTCTCTGAGTATTTCTAAGCCTTCTCCCCTTCACAAAGAAAAGGTCAAAAGCGACTTTTCAAATGTCTGCACAAGCGATGATTTCATAGTCATCGAAAGTACCAAAGCATGAAGCTCAAGGCAAGGGGAATTAATTACACTGTAATTACTCAGTAATTCATCACTTTCTTGGATGACTGTAATCATCATGACTCACCCTGGGTTAAAAAGTAAAGTTGATTAAATACTGCAAACGTTTAAAACTACACGGGAATAATTAATTCTCTGCCACAGTCTCCTTCATAAGCGAATAGGAATATTTGTTAGAGTCGCAGTGTGATATTACATCTTTGCTAATTTTACACGCATCACCACACAACCATAACACAATGCACCATGCAAATTTAATTTTTTTGCTTGCACACACTCGATCGTCTTCACAGCTTCTAACAATACTCTATTCTCTATTGTAGATTCTATGGCACACAATAAATATTAGATTCGCTTGCACTGCGAACTTAAACTGCTGGTGCAATGGGAAGCTTGAAGGAAAGGCTGGTTATGATTAAATCAAGACTTGATTATTATTCTGTAACATGAACTTGCTTAAGTTGTTGACACCACAGAACACTTGAGACTGCTCACAGCACAACCACCATCACCACCACCATTCATAATTCTTTCTGGTTGATTAAGGAAACAAAAAGTGATTAGGTTTTTTTATAGAACTCTTCATTCATTAGTGAAGACAAGAAGTGCGGATGGTAAGAATGAAATAAGGGAAGATTGGAATTAAGTGTGGAATAAAATGTGAATGAACTGTCTGAGGATTGCATTGTTGAGATTAAAATAAAAAGAAGAGATGGGAGATTCGCATGGGATTTGATGTCATCTGAGGAAATCAAATGCAGATGAGTGGAGACTAATATTAGTGTGGTGGTGGTGGTGGTGGTGGTGATGCTGAGGAATAAGGGAGATGAGATGAACGTGAAGTGTATTAATAATACGCGTCACTCCCCCAGCCCAAACCTGTTGTGAATGTTTGCATAATATTATTAGTTTTATGTGTGTATTGCGTTACACTCGACACCACAACCACAACTAGGAAAGCGCAGAGAAAGAAGTGACTTGTTCATTTGTTTAAGAGATTTTATGTTTAATTTAATCGTGGCTTATTTGCTTTCATGCATAAGTCTCGTAATGTATTAAAAAGTATGAGAGTGGTGAACGTGGATTTCGTTTGATGGAGACTTTAAGCTGGATGAAAAAGACTAATCAACCCCATCCGACGAGGAAACATCTACAGATGAACATTTAATTTTGTGAGAGAGTCAAGTAAATAATAAACACCCGTCGTCATCTCATAATCATCGTCATCATGTGAAGGGAATTCAAGGCGTGGACCCGAGAACCATTCAAATTCCTTCCTTCCTCTTAAGAAGTCAAGAAATCTTCAATAAAGCCAAAACCCAAATGTTTAATGGAAACACAATGGGCTTAAAATATTGGAGAGAGAGAGAGAGAGAGAGAAATAATGCTCGGGAATTCAAGGCGGTCCTCCTTTCTTTCGCTTCACCAACAAACATTCCTCAAACAGTTAATTATTTTTATGGGGGCTTCTGCATTACCTTCTTTTGTTTCACCTGGAGACAACTAATTGCAACTGCTTCTATTGTTCAATTTCCAAATACTCTCCATAAATTTACACGAGTTTCTATGCATTCAAAAATGCTTGCTAAGCTTAAACGAATTCTATTTCGCAAGATTAATTGAAAATCAAAAGAAATTATGAAATAAACGGATGAGGAAGGTCGTTCAATTTGATGGATGTTGGGTGTCTGAGTTGCATTTGGATTTATGAGAATGCGAGAATCTGAATCTGAAGTAGCAGGTTGCGACGGACTTCCTAAAATACCTTAAGAAGAAGAAGAAGAAGAAGTCTCGAGAAGTCCAGAAGTTGGAACTGAGAAGCTGCCTTAAAGAAAACTCGTTACTCCTCCGTTGTTGGCAGTGGGGACATTCATCTTGGGATTTAAGCTCTCACAGTGGAATAAAGAATGACGACGCCCCTGTGAATGTGAAATGAGTAAAAATTGAAACTGAAAACGATTTCCACTTCCAACTATGGGAGTGTGGAATGTTGTCCAGGAAATGTGTGCATGCATAATGGCACAATTGAAACCTTCTCTCTCTCTCTTTGAAATAGACTTTCAAGGTCTCCTAACTAATGACCACACGTCCACACCACTCCACTTTCAAGACTTTCAACAACTCACAAAACGCTTCAGCACCACAACTCTCTCTCTCTCTCCCCTATTAATGATCAACCGATCTCCCAATAACAAAGTGCATCTTATTATTGGTGCGAGCCTTTGATCTTTCACGAGAGAGAGAGAGAGAGAGAGAGAGAGAAGAGATCCGTGTGACAACAGAGATTGATGAAATTAAACTTCTGAATAATAATTGGACTCTAACAACACCAATCAAGACGTACGTACGTACGTTGGTGAAGAATGAAGAAGGAATTAAGGAAGGACTGACGGAGGTCGGTGGGAAAGTGAGACTCTCCTTTGACGACTGACCTTTTGTCTCTCTCATTAATTTCAATCGACCAACACACCTTCCCTTATTCATTCTTGCCGATGATGGAGACATTTAAGGAATAAAAATAAATGTTCCCTTCTCCATTACTCCGTTTGAATTCTTTGACAACCTCCTAAGAAACCTCTTTCACATGCAAATTCGTACTTGTCACTTTATACGAGCTTCCGTATCTTCTTCTTCTTCGGCCCTTTCACCAAACAGACTTCTTCCACTTGAGACTCTTTCGCTCTGACTGAGAGTATCTCTGATGACAATGAGATGACAGCAATGAATATTTTTACATTTTTACGTTCATACGTGTCTCTGTGATCTTCACTAACCCACTTCATATTTAACACATTTTTTGCTTATTACTCTTGTCTTCTTCTTCTGTTCGTAAATGAGTTTTTGTTCAATTTCATTTATAGAGGAAAGTTTGGTTGTGAGCTCATTCGATTTCTTTCCTATTTAAAGACTTTTCTTTTGTGTGTGAGACATTATTAAGATTGAGTTTCCATCCATTTATACACTTTGGTCTAATAAGCCAAGCCTTCAGACGGGTACTCTAATTCGCTTAAACTCTTTCTTACTCTTTAACAGGGATGAGTTAAATGTTAGTTGAGCTGCACCTTCCCTGTTAATAGGAGAGAGAGAGTCGAGAGTCGAGAGTCTTCTTCTGTTGTAAGTGGATTGAAATGTCTCTCTCCTTTGTACTCATTCCACTTGATGAGATGAAATGTCTACTGGAGAATTTCTTTTGTCAGATGATTAGCTATAGAATCTCTGAAGCTTATCCCTTCGGCGTATAGAAGAAGACACACAGGCCTTCTGGATTTATTAGTGAGTACAGACCAACTACTAACCACCACCACCACCACCTTAACCACCTCCGCAGTACACTTGTAGTTAGTTGTGCTTAATAAAGCTCTTGACTTAATGAAGTCAACATCCACTATAAGCAAGTTTGGTGCAGCTCCTCTCCAAATGCATCGTCAGTCATCAGAATAAAAAGAATCAACCCAACAATAAACGCCTTTGCTTGTGTTGGAAATAAAATGTGGAGATGCTGTGTAAAAATAATTTATGATTGCAACCATTCACCTACAAAGATTGGAGTTTGAAGGAGCTAAAAGAAGAAGAAGAAAAGCAAGTTAATGAAGGAGAGTTTAAGTTTGAAAGTTCGAGTGTAAAAGAATATAATTCTTTTGCTCTGCTCTCCTGTGTCTTATTTTACATGGCAAAAGCGGTCTGATTAGTAAAGCAGTAAAAGCCATGTATGCGTTTATGTCTCCCTACACTTTAAAAAAGTTCACCCTTCCTTCTTCTTCTCCTCTCCTTGTTTCCAGCTTCCTCGTACACGAAAAATAAAAAAACGAAACTTCCAGTCGGTCTCTCCGCCAAGGTGTAAATTATTTTGTTCCCGATTCCAATTTCACGGCCGGTGGACCCGGTGGAGGCTTCAAAAATACTTTTCCCCTTCGGTTTCTAAAAAAGTTTCTTTCCCTTCAAAAGAGCCGAATGAGGAGGAATTAAAATGTTAATGTTCGGTTGTTTTTGTGTGTTATTAAGTTGTTTCGATGTGTGGTGGAGTTCTAAAAACAAGTGTGACATTTTGTACAATATGGAAGGGATCGAGGAAATGGGGTGCTGCAAAGTAAAAAGTCAGTTGGCCTTAATTACGAGAAGTGTAGTAGTGGGAGAGAGTCTTATTCCAGTTCCAGTGGAATTAAAAGGGAGAGCTAGCTGACTGAGGTGGTTGCTGGAGGAATCTGCAGGAAGGGTGCGGTTCCACGTTGGACTTCCATTTCGATCTGCTGATCTACTCCAAAAAGAGAATTTAACTCTGAAAATGCTCATATTCATGCTTTAACATTAAATCTTACTTTATGTTCATCTCACTAGCATCTAAAAAACAGCTCATGAAATCGCAATATTATCTTTTATATCTGCCGAAGGCTTCAGCCAACACTCCTTCCTTCCTTCCTTTCCCCATTCTCACTTCTAACCTACTGACAACTCTGGACTTTCCGCTTTGACTCCTCGTCTGTTGTGTTCTCATTTAGTGCGGAAGGAGGAACTAAACTCTCGACTGTCGATGGACCGATAATTATCGCGTGCCAAGGGATTTATTGTTTTACCACCGAACTAACTACACACAACCATTACTTAACCACTTTTGCCCTAAAACTCTCTCTCTCCTCTGCAATTTCATCCAGTTTTGCTTTTGACAGAGATGATGAGAGAGACGATCGAGGAGGCTTCTACTCTCATCTCTTCTGTTGGGTGTGGTGGACTCCACACATTCACAGAATCCACAATACTTTTCCTTCATCTCTTAAGTACTCTGCTTTCCTCGCTCCTGCTGCTCTCAAAAACTTTCGTTGACCAGATTGATCGATAAGCTATTTCCCAGCATATAAAAAAACTTCCGCGTTGAACTATTTTTTCTTCGTGAGCTCCATTCCATTTCACATTCGAACCATTTGTCTGTCTCATAAGAGTAAAAGTGCTTTCTCTCGCTCTCCTAATGGAATTAGACTCTTCTCCACTTAACTTTTAGAGCTGACCACTCTCCACGAGAGAATCCACACTCACTTCCTCCTGACTTCCTATTTCCGTATTTTCCCGTCTTTTTCACGGGTTACGTTTCGCTGTAGCAAAAAAAGCACGAGATATTTTGTGTCATGTGTGTTCATTGTAGAATAAGGAGATTTCACCTTGAAGCGTTTTTACTTAATCTCCAAAAACCAACATAATTTACAACCGTTGTTGTTGCAGACTTGTGGAGGAACGGAATGGTTTATCGCGGATCTATCTCCTTCCTAATCTCTCTCTCTCTCTCTCCATATTAAATTATGATTATTAGTCTCATTCTCCAACTATTAGGAGGAATAATAGGCGCATCACAGATGGATGGAATTTTTTGCCAGAAGAAAAAGAGAGACAAGCCGGCTGTGCTTGTGCACTTGTTGTTGCAAAGGAGAATAAATGAGCAAAGTGTTTTTTTTTCAAGACAGCCGAGGAGAGATTTGCAATGAAGCGTGGGTGTTGATGATTCTGATGATGTTGGTGTGTTCGGCAACAGAACAATCACTTTGGGCCATTGTACTTTCCTACAACATTTTGTTTGCATTTTGCCGACTGAATGAACATGTTGGAACATTCTCCATCGCCCGTGTAAAATCCTAATTCCTAGTTCCTTCGATGGCACGAACCAAGATTGCTGATGCGGTGACTGCCCATTCACCATTTTCAATTTCTGATCAAAAAGGAATCATCGCTGTTCTCATCAGGCCAATGATTAAAATCAGATTGAGCGTAGGATAATAATGATGGGAAGAAGGGAAGAAGGGAGTCGCGTAGTTAGATGGAACGTCCAAACTGAGTGATTGATTGATACCCTCTCACTCACTACTCACCAACCATCCTGACAGAAATGCCATTTATTCTGGGTGGACTTAATACTTTTACTGGTGAATTTACGGAAATTCTGGCTTTCATGAAGAATCACTCAAAAATCATCCTTTCAACAAAGCACAATCAGCCTTTTAAATATTAAACTGTAAAACTGTACAAGGCTTAATTTTATCTTTCCTATAACATGTGATTGATCTAGTTTAGTCCTGTAATAAATACTCCGGGAGATACAATACAAGCTGATCTCATTACGAAATCTTCCGCTAGCATATTTTATTGTGTTCACAAGGACGGAGTGTTTGAAATCGTGTGTGCAACAAATTTGAAATTGCCATTATTAAAACTCACTCGAGGGAAAGTTGGGTAAGCGAATGACTGACACAATTCACAATTGTAGAGAGGAAGTAAAAAGGGTCTTTTTATCGGTTGCATTGAGTCTTCTTTACTTTCTTTCATGGAGTTTGGGGAGTGTGGGCGTTATTATCGCCACCACTACTCACAAAACTACACTCACTCAGCTACTACCACATCATTTAGTCATACAACATGACTATTATTATTATGAGTCACAGTTCCACTTTTTCATAACGAATGTGTAACACAGTCCCCTGAATAATTCTTATTGTCTCCCTTTCATCTTTCTTCCTTTAATACTTCCTTAGAGAGAGAGGGACAAAAATAGATCAGTCACATTGGACTTGGAGGAAATCACATTTATTTTGTGTGGGACGACACGAGATGATCGAATGGATTTAATAATCACATGCACCATAAGCACATGGAATAATCCGTTTCAAACGGGTGTAACGAAGGAGTGGTAATTGTATCAGTTCCATGCAGTAGACTAATGACATCAAAAAGCCGATCTTAAGTTTTGATTCATTTTATTTCATGCTGAGGTGAACTATGAAAGACTACTGGTGAAGTATGTATGAGGCAGAGTGAGACTGTTTTGTGTTGCAGGTATATTCGCCATCCATATGCACGTGAAAGATGATGATGGAGACATTGTATTGTATCTTGATTAAAACATTAAGAAGCGCATTTTTGCACCACTGCACAGTCTTGAGACGGAAGTAAACTTGTAAGATGCAGAGCAAGATTGTATCAAGATGTATTGTGAGTGCCTTGAGTGAAGGAAGAATGTGTGTGTGTGTGTGCATTGTTATTATATAATCTTACGTGTGTGTGTGTGTGTGTGTGTGTGTGGTGTGTGTGTGTGTGTGTGTGTAGTGCGAATGAGTTTCACTTGACGTGCTGCGAACGTGAGAACACCAACAACACCCGGCAAATTAACACCTCAAGAATACACCACAACTTGTCACCTCACCAGAGTCACGACTAGCACATTTTGTTGTCTCCTCTGCAAATCCGACTTCAAAATGGACCCATCGAAAACCACCCCCACCAATGTCAACAACGACGACCAGCCCTCGGGAAACAATGGCCAGACTGTGGATACTGCTGCCCAGCGACCAGCCTCAAGTTCCGCAAAATCTGGCGAAGGCGAAGCTTCATCTTCCAACCAAATAACTCGAGACTTCATGAAAGACTTCATCCGCCGTGTTCAAACAGTACCACAGCTGTACGATCCGCTCCATGAAGGTTATAAAAGACGCGCAATTAAACGTGGCGTCTGGAGGCAAATTGGCGAAGAAATAGGACAGAATGGTAAGGAAATTAATTAGTTACTGGGTTTTAAGTTTAACACGTTCGAAAGTCAACTTGTACTTAAAGGAGCATTTTTTTCGACAGCAAATTGGTGCAGAAGGAAGTGGAAAGGACTGAGAGACTACTACGTTAACAAAAAAAGATGTATTGCGATGGGTAACCCAGGGACGCCGTGGGTACATTATGGAGATCTGCAATTCCTCAACTGCCACTACGGGCCAGACGAACCTGACCTTTCAGATAACATTCAAGTGTGAGTATTGTATAGCTTCTTAGTTTCAAAATATAACAATCGGTTTTCAACTGCAATATTGTAGATGGTAACACTGATTGAGTTTATTTTGTAGGACTCAAATTGACTCAGCTCGTGGCGGTAAAAATAGGGACGCTGCGTCTGCATCGTCTTCAGGGACACTAGAACCAGTCGGGACGAAAAGGCGTCGGATCGAAAACGGAAGAGATCAGGAGAGCAGTAGCAATAGTAACTGGGATCACTTGATTGCAAAAGAAGATGGCGGTGGGAGTTGCACAGAAGAAGTGAACTTCAGGGAACAAGGGCCCTCCAGCCGTGAAGGAACAAGTTCAGGTCGTCAAGTGAAGGAAGGGGAAAAGGGTCTGTTGTCTCCGTCCGACGGGGCTGCAAGAATGTCGACGGTGGTGACGCGTCTAGGCGCTTATGAATTCTTCGGCCTCTCCGTCGCTGCTCATTTGAGGGACATGCCCAAAGCAAGGGCGATGCAGATGCAAATAAAAATCTCGGAACTGATCTACAGGACTGAGTTCCCTGTGAGTGAGAGCCAATCTTGAGCCTTTAACTTTTTCAAGGTGTTTCTATTTCTTAATTGTTTATTAATAGTTGTGTGAGTGTAATGTGAGATAATCTATTGTTATTGTAATTCTATGGAAAGATATTTTATGACAATAGGCAACCAACTATAATACACAGTTATGTTTGTGCAGACACTTTAGCCACTCAAATGCACCATTTATTGACGAAGTATGTTTCTAAAGTTTAATAAGACTCCATTTAGGACCGTAATAAATTAATTTTTTCTCTGTGAACATCACGCTTGTTTTGGAAGCAATTAGCATTGATTGTATTATGAATTGGAGATGCATATGCATATACATCTAGTTTATTTAGATAGGGAGGAAAGGTTGCTCGAGACCAATTTGCACTATAAAATTGTACATATTGTACGTATTCATTTCGTAATTTCAGAACTTTACACACACACCACTACCACACGCACAGGCAGAGAATTTCCACAAAGGAGTTTCCACTCCTTACTATATGAGGCTGCTACCCTCGTTGGATTTGGACTTGGCCTTGGAGTGAAGGGATGTTTTTGGAGGGTGGAAGTGAGCCATTTATAATATCTTCATCATTCTCATTGACAAAATGAAATGGAAATCAATTGGGATTTTACAGTAGAAAGCAGAGAAATCACACGCATCCTGACAATCCACACAATTGAGGCAGAAAGGACGGGCGACGCGACGTTATCCCTCAAATCCATCTCATCACTTTGAAGTAAACGAGATTAGGTTGGCTTGATGAAGCCGAATTATTTATGGCATTGGCTTCATCTCGAGGGACAATGCAATTAGGACTTTTAGTGGAGTTGAGAGTTGTTGGGAGTTTGGGAGATGTGGGGCAACCTCGGCCTATACGGAAGGAGAATATATATATATATATATGTCTCCTCAATCACTGCCAATTATTTATTTTCCCTGTTTACATTCATTCCCTCGTGGTGTGGCATTGAAGGAGACACGTACAACCCAAATTAACTACAAACTACGTCCACGGAGAGACAATAGTGTAGGAGACAATTAAGTGTGTGTGTGCAATTAATTGCACGGCTGGAGAGAGAGGCTGGAGAGTCCTTAAACTGTAAAATTCTTTGTATTAAACAGTTTGAGCTGCACAACCCTGTCAACAACTTTGTGCACTGAGCATTTGTGAAATGGTTTGGAATGGGAGGCCAGGAGAGATTTGGTTTTACGAGATGTTTAATTCATCGCCAAGAGTGTTTTCCGAAGGTGCAACGTGTGGAGTAACACCCAGAAAGCAGCAGTTTTAGAACATCAAATGGAATGAAATGCCTTTGGTGAATATAAACCCGTAAAATAAACAAAAATGGCCATTTTTGACTATTCAAGTCAAAACTGTGGAGTTAAATGTAACTTGCAGCACAGCAATGAAAGTTGCAAGCCTAAGCACACAAACACGTTGAGAAGAAGTCGTAAAAAGGAATGTGAATTTTGTAGACTTTTCCTCACGTGGAAAATGCATCTTAAACCCATTCTTTCCCAGTTTCTTAACTTTCTCCGCCTTTCAGTTCCACAAATTCTGAGCTGTTTCGTTTTTTGCTACAAATCTTAAATCTACAACCCATTTTGAAGAAGCTTTATGCAATTCGTATTGCTATCGGATCGTGTATCTCAGGATAGAGTGAACATTGAGACTCTGGTAGTGTGATAAATGCAATAAATACACGTGAGAATGTAAAATGTGCCCATAATATCTCGTTATGTAAATAAAGCTGCAGCTTCTTCTAAGAAGAAGAAGACTCCGAAAAGCCATTTATCTTTCGACTACGGAGTTGCATAAAGACCGAGTTAACTTCCAGATTCCTCGCACACACAGCCAAACTTGGCAGAGAATTTATTTCACAATAGACAAGTGTGTTTCTAAGTGAGGAAAGGTTTCCTTTCCATATTCCTGTGAGAAAGAGACGTGAGCATTTCTCAACTACAATCAGTGACAATAAGATACTCCGAGGAGCTGTGATGGCTGAGGAAATGGTAAATCTCAGCCGTGTGCATTATTTGCACTCCGGTGCAATCCCAGTAATTTTTTGTCTCTATTTATCCTGTGAAATTTAAGGGTGAGCTGTTTGAAGTGGGTTAAATTTATTAACTAGGAGAGTTCAAGACCGAAAATACACACAAAGTAGAGAGGAATGAATGAATGGATGGTTTATTTAAGGAAAATATTAATTGAACTCTTCTGCCTTTGTGGCAAACAGATTTATTTCTTTTCAAGTGCTTTTTCCTTTCCAGTTGTAGGACAATAAGATTACACCGCATTCAGTGCAGCAGCAGCTCTTTTACAGCCATTTATGTTTAGGTGCCAGGAGACTTACGCTGTTAATTCATCTTCCTTCCTTATTCCTTCTCAAGTGGAACTCTTTGGCTTATCTTTGAAATTTAAAAGATTCTTCAGTGCACTTCCTATTCCACTTCACAATGAAAAATGATGACAAGTTCGCTCTTCCCTTTGGATTTTTTTTCATGCGTCAAGGCATCCGTGTTATTTTACAACTTGTTGGTTTCCTTAAATTGTTTATGGAGTTGAGGTATCCACTCTTCATTCTGTCGTTTACTCGTTCATTGCGATTAATTCAAGTGAAAGTAAAAAGGAGTTTATTGAATGCCAGCACACTTTAAAGTTCTGCACAATAATAAAGGTGAGTATAATATGCTCGTTTGAAAATTGAAAGTCAACTCTCTGCTGTAGGTTACTCTCACACACACAGAGCAGAGACATTTAAAGATTAAATTTGAAAGACAATGAAAAAACACTTATTCAAAGTATTTTTACGACCCCATGCCAGTTGGTTCCATAAATTTAATATTAAAATATCCACCTCTGCAAACTTCCCCCATTAAGTGTTTCTTCTAAAAGAAGAAATTCACTTTACACACACACGAGACTAGAGATGGAGAAGACTACAGCAACACAAATCTAATCTCCTTTCCCATCTCATTTGAAAAGTCAACTTTGTGAGCCTTCATCTTTGCTGTCCACATCTTCTAGCGTACTTTTCTGCTCTGTGTTAATTTTGTTATTAGTTAACACGCACACACACCTGAGACTGCGACAGAGTTGGTGTGTTGTTCTCTCTTTCTATCTAACAAGATTTGTTTTCCGAAGTGTGGGAATGAAATAAGTTTGGCTTCGTTCATCCTTTACCCTTCTTATTCCTGGTTAGTTTAATTCTATTAGATGAATTATGATTGTGTGTGTAAGTGTGAGTTTTGTGCAAGGAACCATAAAATACGTAGGCGATTTCTTGTGAAGGGTGTCTTAAGAACTCCCAAGGGTCTCTCTCTCTCTCTCTCGGTTTAGAGTTCTATTAGAGTCTACTGCTCGACGTGCAGGGAGTTGTGCTTGCTTGTGTGTGTGTGTGTGTGTTTGTTTTAAAAAATTCCTAAATGATGATAAAAACGATCTCCACCTTTCTCCTTAAGGGCACAACAACAATAATAATAATAACAGTAATATTCTTCCCAACGAGATCACAACCTCCAAAGCTTTAGTTTGAGGCTGGCCTTTCTACCAAATCTGTCCTTCCATTTCATCCCTTCTTCCTCTCCGCATCCAAAAAGGTTTCTAACTTCACTAAACTTCTTCGACTGCTGATTGTGAGTCTTCTTATTCGAAGAAGATTTTCTTGAGCCTCCTTGTGGTTTCTCCTCATCTCCGGCCGATTATAATTTGGTGGCTCTTTTGGCCCTCCGCCCTTCCGAGCATCTCTAAAAATTTCAACCTTCAAGTTCAACTGCTAATTTGAAATGTACAAAGTACTTCTTCGTTCCTCCAACTTCAATTAATATTGTAATTCTCCGGGAGAAATGTTGTTTCACACGGTAAATGAAAACTAAATGCCGAAGAAGATTGCCCTTTCAAAGTAGAAAAAGTAAATTTTCAAATGTTTTCGTGTCTGCAGTCGTAGCGCTGCTGACTGTGAGTTTTTTTGACGAGAATGTCTTTGTGGGGTGTTTTATTTCGTTGGATTTTATGACATCATCGTCTGCGTCTTCACACACATACTCTCACTCAGTCTCTCTCTGAACGCATAACTCGAATATTGCACTCCTTCTCATTCTAACTCTCATCTTACTTATGGCAATCATCATTGGTATTATTATGATGACTCGATGGAGCATAAAAAACTCCTGAGTTTATTTATTATGGGAGTAAATCAACTGCCGGTTGTAAATAACCCTGACATTCACACTCACTTGCCACAGGAATTAAAATTGCTCCACTGTAATATTTCAGTCTCATCCCTTCCCAATAAAAATCTACATACAGAGCCGAGAAGAAGGATTTGAAATTCATGCAAAATCTCTGTTGTGTACGGATTTTGTAATTTTATAATAAAGTGGAATAATCCAGGGGAAATTCAGATGAATTTAAAAGATACTACGGATTTCCAAGGACAGAAGAAACATGGAAAGGGTTGGTGAACATCGATTGGGATTGGATTTGTGTGGTTGGGAATGGGAATCCCTAGTAGTTTAGTTTTTCATGTGGATCAATTTAAAAAGAGGTCGAAGACGCATAAATAATTAAGCGCCTTGTAATTCTAAAGGATTATGTGAGTTGTAGATTAGGGAAATACGGCGAAGGTAAATGAGAGAATGCCAAAACGACGATGACTGCTCGTAAGATTGACTGTTGGATGGTATTCCATCATCATTTTGTGGAGTGTTGTTGAGTGTGCCATAATAAAGCAGCAGCAGCAGTTGTGTTGGTTGTCGAACACATATTAACACACACACACACAGTGGCGTTTGAAAATTTACCCTGTGAACGAAGACTCGTTTGTAGGCACAGAGAACATCTCAACAGCCGTCTGTAGTATCGCGATCGCCGACATACAAGAACACGAGGATTGAAAGCAATTTACTCAGTCTGCTGTAGACCTTCGAGAGAACTGAGTTCAGTTGTGTCTCACATTTCCCTCCGAGTTCTCCGTCAGTTTTTACAGGTTTCATAACATTTTGTTCGAACTTATCAAAAACTGCGTCTAGAGGATTCGGGTTTTTGAATATTTCCAAATTGCATAGACTAAAGTTTGTGGGAAAGTGTTTTGTATATCCTATGAAGGTTGAAGTTGAAAAGTGTAGTTAAAAATTTAGGAGTCTTAATTGTGGTAAGTATTTGTGTGAATTTTATCCGAATATTTTTGAAAGTACTCACGTATACAAGACAACAAGACTCAAGACGGGTGGGTACCTGTTTGATTGGAAGAAGTAGAGAGAGAGTGGAATTGGTTGTAAGGATTTGATGAGGAATTTCGGTAAAAAGTAATTAGTAGTTGTGAAATGTGAGCCTCGAAGTTAGTTGTAGTTGAGGTGAATTCATTCAGCATTATTACAGCAGAAAGCCATTAAGTGTGGAGATAGTTCATTCGCAGTGACTGAGCAATGAAGGAGTTGTTGTTGAGCACACAACATTATTAGCATTAACACGTAAAAAGACCTTTGAAAGCCTTGAGGTGGTGGATTCCACAGAGTTGTGCACAAAACTGCATGCATCGAAAGTTAAGAGAGAAAAAATTAGCCAAACTGCTGACGCCACATCGGCAGATCCAGTTCATTGTTCCTTCACTCTTTTATTGTTACACAAAAAGAACTCCAATATTTCTTTTTATTCAATCTCTACCCAAGCTCCGATACTGAAGCACCAGTTGGCCTAGCCACACCACCAAATCTCGCGTTAACTCAAAACTGCAAGTCAACTCTTTCTCTAAATTTATGCAGAATTGTGAGTACGCAAACACAACCAAATTTTAAATCACTCACCACACATTGAGATGATGTGATGGACGAGTTGCAGGAGAGTCTCAGCGACTCAGCGTTTACCTTTTTTTACACTTTTACGACTCGCAAATAATAAAAGTCTTTTTTTGCTAGATTCATGATATTCAAATGAAATCTTTTCTCAGTTGTTCCATTTCATCCATTTCTTGCGTTGAGATTTTGAGATGTCAGATTCATTGGGAAATAAGTCTTGGACCCATAAAAGCTTAAGTATTTCGGACACAATAGTCTCCGTAACTTACTTATCAAGCTGTCAAGCCAATTTAACTCCTATAAATGTCAGCCTTCGAGTGTGTGTGTCTTGATGATAGGCTCACCGAGTAATTTCTTTCTTGTTGCTCATCAAAGTGACTTTTTAGAATTTTTTAGAATCTCAAGTGGATCCTTCGCTAAAAAGTCTGGCATTATTGGTAAACCTGAATCTGCCTCAACTCTTAAATATACTCAGCTCATAGTTACAAGTATCTCCAGACTACCTCTACTCATTCTGATGATTTCACTCCAAGAAGAAGATTTCCCTGTATGAGCGTGTAGACATTCTTCAATTAAAATAATGAGACATCCGCTTCTCCTTCTTCTTCTTGGTGTGTATAAAAGTGTAGGCAGAAACAATGCGTCTGTGTGGAAGTGTTAATCACCGTACTTTAGTGTTATTATTGTTATTACTCACTCTCTCCTTTGATTCTGCTGGCTCATACATTTTCAAAGATTTCGTTACAAGTGAAAGAATCTCTCTCTCAGTGATTTCATACGAGTAGGTCTACACAGCAACGTGATTCACAAACACATGTGAAGAAGATCAATCGATTTTGATTTACGTCATTTCTTACTTACTCATCGTGAATGGAATGTCCCTGTTCTCGAAGATTTAGTCATTCTTTAAGTCTTCTAGTATTTTTTTTCAATCACATTCTTGCACTTCTATTACGTGATGAATTAATCAAATTGAGCCCCCTAAGAAATGAGTGCATTCAAAACTCTGAAGACACACACTCCATTGCATTCCTTGTCTCTTTCGTTCCATGAAACTTCCTTGAAGGTTTTTTTCGTGACTGTTGCCAATTTTTGAGATTATGTGGGTTTATTCGTTTATGTGAGGGAGAGAGAGGTTATTAGCAGAGACGAGAGTCTCGGAACAATAGGCCGTAATACGGACATGTGGGTTTTCTCTACAAGTTTACAACTGCAATTTACTACAACAGCACTATATAGCTAACTGTCTCTATATGTTCTCGTTATACGAGTAAAAGACTCTCTAACCTCCACAAAAGAAACCTTAAAGAATGCATAAGCACAAGTTTTTAAGGAGAGTGCAACGTAATTTATCATCTTGCACTCTAAAGCTCCAAAGACACGACACGCCTGTCACACGCATTTCCAACTGCAATTGACTTCTTTTTCTTGTTCCTTTCCATCCACCACCGTTCTCCTTAGAGACTTCATCTCGGGATTTCCATTTCAAAAACCAATTTTCCATCAAGTGACATGATGATGACTTTTAAATTCTTCCCGAGGAACAACTTTTCACAGAGCTGAGAGTGTTTTTTAATAAATCAAGTGATCTTAATTGTAATTGATTTGGAGGACACTTACTCAACTAATAAATCTCGTCATCAAGTCCTTTTCATTTATTCCAAGTAGATTGACTCTCTATCAATCTCAATGTGTGTGCAAAAAATTCACAAACTAAGAAGATAAATACACAGGCTCTTCAATACGCTTCGTGTGTAGTAAAAAAACTCAAAAAAGGTCAAAATAATTATTCTCTGGTGTGTCTATTCATAATTTGATAAACTTTTAGGTCTTTCTGGTTGTGTGTTTGTGTGTGTGCGAAGTCACGTTAAATAAATCTTGACATTGGGATCGAGACGTAGACGCACGCACAAAATTGGCGACCATGTAGGGCTGGCTGCTGAGCCTGAGGTTTGAAACTTTGAAAGTGATGGAACATAATGTGAAGAGTCTGAATAAACAAGTAATGTATGCATAACGGGTTCTCGTGAAGAAGAAGAGGTGCCCCATCGATTGACCAGTCACTCAGGTAGAACTGCATTGTAGGAAATTGGCGAGAATGACATAATCTCTAATATTAATCCTTCATCGCGGCCATCATCTTCTCAAACTGTTCTGAGGGGTCAGCTTCATTCATTATTACGCATTACGTCTGTCTCCGCACTCTAACCTGCAAATATTGCAGAAACAAAGTTGTGGAAAACAAGTCAGCTTCCAACGGGGAGACTTGCCATTTCGCTTGACACTGACTGCATCTGAGGTGAAACAAAAGTACTCCTGGGAAACCATTCCACCTGCTGAGTCAATGCCATTCATTATAATGTTTTGCGAATCCTGCCACAGTTGGCATTGCAAATAACACAAATTGAGAAACCTCATAAATGTAATTTATACTTTGATGAAGCATCCTCCGGAGGTAAACACTCGTATATATAATTCCCCACTGCTAACTGAGAGAGATAACGAATCAAACGACAGTATAAAACAGAAGAAGAACTTGTTCTCCTCCGTGTTCTTCCTTCGGAGATAAATTCGATAAATTCGCGTATACTCATCAATCACGTGGGGAAATGGTTAAAGTTAATGTATGTCTTTTCTTGTCTAACCACTACAGGGATCGACTGTTAATCTTCTTAATTATTCATCGTCCCATCTGGATCCACACAAATAAATACTTCGTAACGGATCAGTTGGACTGTAAAGAGAACTCTGCAAAGAGATCCATAAGTGCGTGAAATTTTGCACATCTTCAAGTAACTGCGTTGAAGTACTTTGAAGACAATAATTATGAAGATGTGACGCAGAAACATTAGCTGAGGTTTACACGCTTTTTGACGCACGTACAAGTGTACGTACAACGGTTTTTTATCGCTCTGGATTTGTGAGTTTGAAAACATTCGAGCATTTCAAGTCTCTACGCATATCTTACGCATACAATCGCAGCACTGCTGGAAGATTCCCATCGCTCAGTTTCACCTGAATGGAAACAAATTTCTTCCGAACTTTTTTATCATCATCTCTCCAAGTTGAAGAATAAAATATAAAAGTTTTATTGTCACAGAGAAGAGTTTTAAGAAAAAGTCCCAAGTTTACAAGAGTGAGAAGGAAGAGACAAAATCAGTAAAAAAGAAGAAAGAGTTAAAGCGAAACTCCTCTCCGTAACTTTGGTTGTTCTTTTGTCCAAAGTTTTATTATTGAACCACATAGAAAAGCTGAAGAAGAATAAACGCTCATCTTGTCCATTTCAGATTTATCTCTGGGAGAATTCTTTCTCCTCTCTCCGCGCTGCTTATTACTTTTCATACGTGAGCACACACACGGCAGGACAACCCACGATTTCCAAGTTTTACTGGACACGATTCCAAACACGATGATGACAATAATAATAATAATGAGAGAGAGATAATCATCGTGAGATGAAAGGGAGACTTAACATCAATTGTTGTGGATGATGAAAAGGAAGTAACGTAAAACATATTTCTGAGCTTTGAAGAAAGGCTCCTTAAAGGAAGGAAGGAAGGAAGAAGAAGATTTGCAAAAGTGGAGTCGTTGATGAAAGCGTGAATAATTGTAATTTAAGGGAGAACAGTGAGAAATGACGATGGGAGGAAGTAGTGATGATGACTGTTGTAGCATCAGTGATGGTTAGTTTTTGGTTGGAAGTGATTACCTCCGATTTCTGGAGGAAAGACGAAGAAAAAGAAGAAGAAGGATTGGTGGTGGCGGTTGTGCGAGTGTTTCGTGAATTGAGTGAATAGTAAAGAGTTGTTGTGTAGTTGTGTGTAAGTAGTTATCTCACATTTAAGTAAGTAGAATGGTGCTGCTTCATCTCGTCGTCTTCTGTCTGTCTGCCGGAGTTGCTCTCACCTTCAACCTTGAACCAAAGTTACCTGTCATTAAACGGGGTGAAGCCAGCTCGTACTTTGGCTTCTCGGTTGCTCAGCACTCCACTACGGATGGAATTCCTTGGTAAGCACACACACACACATATATGCTCAGTCAGCCAGTTCTTTCCCTATCCTACTTACTTCTTTAGGTGCTATTTACTTCTCGTATCATTTTGTGTTTTGGTCGTGGTGAAAAAAAAATCGACCCAGTTTCTTTTTTTGATTCGTCACTTTTATTTTACACGTCCAGGTGAGTTAGAGAGAGAGAGAGAGAAATCCTCCAGGAAACAAATTGAGTGAATAAAGCTGTTAAAAGTAGTGTGTGTATTATATTACTTCTATACGTGGTGGCCTATGAGTCAAACATTGGTTTACAAATTACAATGGTTTGAATTATGAACTACACTCTGCTTACCTGTGAAGCACCTTTGAGTTCGTTTTTGGGCGAGGAGGATCTTCAAGAGAGAATGATGAACTATCTGTAAGGACTAAGGAGGACACACGATGAGGATGAGGATGATGTGTGGGTCTTTGGAAGTTTTAAAGCTGAGGGTCTCTTCGTGAGAGGATTGAAACCTTTATGAAATAAATAATGATTGCGCTGGATTTATTGTAGAAGTGTAGAACGAGAGTGAGTGCCCTTCACTTGCATTTTTCAGTCCTTCTCTCACTTTATAGTTCACTTTACACGGTATTTAGAGGGATGAACTATCAAGTTCATTTCACACAATCATCCACTTCTCCGTGAGGAGAGTTCCTTCGTCTACCTGAAGCTCTTCTTCTTGTCCTTCTTTTGTCATTTTCTCTTCAGCACAAAAAGAACAAACTGTTGTGTCTTTTGAGATTCATGCTGTTCAGTCTTCCCTCTGGGTTGTTGTCCACAATGAGAGCAACACAGAGTGTGAGCTTCTATTTTTCTAATAATATTGCCGTGTCTCTGCACAAAATACCTTTGCACAAACACTCTCATCCATCCAGCCTTATTCTTCTTATTCTTCTTATTCTTTGGTGACACAACATTCTTCTCTCTGCTCTCAAATGTTTGGGCGACAAAAGCGACCTTTGTGAAGGTACAACTCTGCACTACCTTTTTAGGAGGAGAGGAACACAACTCTCAAAACTGTTGGAACTCTCTTCTAACTGCATCTCTTCATTGTGGCTTGAAAGAATGTCCAATTGGGGTTATGTAAGATTGTATTCATCAATGGAAATAACAATAAATGTGACAGCTGGACAATTTCCCTTGGAAAAGAAACTTGAGCACAAATCGTTGGCTTTCATGTCATTAGCTACGAGCAAAAAGTCTTGTAGGGCGTTTTAAAAGACTTTAAGTTAAAAGTTGCATGCGCCACTTAAGGTGGGACGTGGGACACACGTAGAGCCTTCACCCTTGTTGCTGTTGTGTAGTTTTGCTAGTTTTGCGTGCAAATACATTTCAATATGCAATAGACATTTGTGTACAAGTTCGTGTTTACAAAACAGAGAGTTGCACACACAACAGACACAAAGTCAGGGCTGAGTCTTCTTATCCAGGGAGCCCATCTGAAGAGAGTGTACGCAGTTTTTTGGAGCTGCGGTGACATTCACCCTTTGGTTGTAACTTCGTGAGAGAGACGGAAGAACAAAGTATGAAGAGATGGTTGTGTCAGATTAAACTTTTTAAAATTCCTCACGTCTTGCTCATCTCTTGTGTGGTGGGACACAAAGACAAATGATTTTATTGTGATGTCGTCAATTTACTGATCGTGGTTGGTCACCTATAGTCACCTCATCGAGTGTGTCACCAAAGTTCTCTCACTCAAGATTCCCTAATGAAATCCCATTATCTCGAGAGATAACAAACTTCATAGGTCACGAGTGAGAGAGAGAGAGAGACGATCTCCTCTGTTTTTTACACATCTTCCGTTAACATTCATTTTTTATTTCTCCGTCATTCCTTTTCACTTTATCTCTCCTCTGACTCTTCACACAAGGTAGTTAGTATTCGAGGAATCCTCAGGAAGAATCGGAGGGACCTTAATGTAAGGAACATTAAATGAGAATAACCCGGCTGAGCTTTCTGGTCTTCCCACAGCAGAAACAGTTTGATTTGTAGAAAGAATGTGAAATAGTGGTCGTCTGTATTTAACGGGCAACAAAAGGATGGGAGACATGGATTCCTTTATTCTCTCAGTTTGCAGGAGTAGTGTGAAGGTTTAAAAGTGTTTGTCCAAATAATAAACGAACCCACCTGAGCACCCGAGATGAGTTTTCTTGAGAGTGTAAAAAGTAAAAAGGCTCTCTTGACTTTTCTGTGTAAATTTCAAACGCACACACAAACCGAAATAACCCAACCATCCATTTCATCCTTTATGATTCTTCAAGTAGTAAAAATGAAATGTTGTGATTTGAGTAAATACTTTGGCTTTCAACTGCCACACATGCATCCAATTCTACCCTTTCAGCCGAACCCATAAAGGTACGTTAACGCAAGTAGTAAGTCAGTAAGTCTCATTGAAGGAAAAATACTTCAACTCCCGTAGAATCGAGACAAAAGGTATGCAGGCTTGAAATTACTCAAGAAGTAAAATCATCGTTACTTTAACAATTTAGCTTTTTATTTCTTCTTTTACTTCCTGGCTGACTTGTGAATTATTCGCTGTGCAAGTAACCCTTGTGATTTAGAATCTAGAGAGGAACTCTCTCTACAGGAACAATTAAGTGTGCTGCGATACTTCGGAGACAAAAAACCAAGACAGCTTAACTTAACGCTCGTAAAGCTATAATCATTCAATCTTCATCTCAACTTGATATGACAATCTGTTTCTCATTTCTCAGCGTGTGTGTACAAGTGAAGGAGGACAATCTTCATTGGAAGAAGAAGGGCAGGATAGGCGAAATCTAAATGAGAGTTTACATGCATGGAAGTGTAAGTGGATGAGCCTCAAAGTTTGTCGAATGTTATCGCGAAGTTTAGGAAGAGCATCCTCAACATTGTGAGTGAGTGAGTGAGTATCACACATCCTTTAGTAAAGTTGATGGGCGATGAGGATACGCGATAAGTTTGTTGAATACATTCAATAATTGGTTTTTGTTGTTCGAGATAATTAAATGAGTCGCACAAGAAAGAGCACCAAAGTCTTTTGTTAGTTTCCTCTTATCGTAATTGCTTTGTTGTAGTTGAGATATGCAAATAAACGAAGTTTACAAGAGCTCCACCATCTCCGCTTTAACTCAACGGAAACTGTGTAAGTTCAAGACGAACCATTTTGTCTTAACTATTGTCTCATTACGCGCGAGAGGGGTAAAAAAAGAATTGTCAATTTTTCGCTCATGAAATTGGGTTATCTTCCACTCAAGTCCGTCCAGTGCTAAAAAATGTTTCCAAGTTCCGGTTAAGATTTCAAGTGTCTGGCTTAACATTTTGCAGTGCAGTTTTTTTTCTTTTTCTACACTGTCTCTTCACTTAAGTGTGAGTGAGGATGTTAATATATTGTCGATAGAAGTATTTGCAATCTTATTTCTTTTGTCAAAAAGAGGTTGTTTGTGACAGGGCTGAGATCCACCAACGTGAATGTGAGGAGTAGTATGTATGGATGGTGGAGTGAAGTCTTTTTGGCAAGTGGATAGTTAATATGCATCCTTGAAGATTCATGGGCCGTTCAATATTCACCAATAGACAGTTCATTCATCTCTAAGATGATGTAAATTAAGTAGCCTAAGAGCAAAAGGTCTGCTCTGCTCCTGCTGCTGCTCCTGCTGCTCCTTCCTCTCCGTGTTTTCTTGACAGACAGAAAGTAGAAGAACCACTCGTCTCCTTGCTTCTTGTGGCTTAATTTCTTGAGTCTACACAATCAGCATTATTGCATAATATTGTTTATTATACCCGTTTTCCCGTAAGTCAGAATGGAAACGATAACGAAATTAAGTCTTGGTCATGATTTGTGCTGCTGCTGCTCCTTACTACTGCAGTGCGAGTCCAATAAACAACACAGCCACTCCTCTCGCATACACTTTTAATGCAATTTGAGTAAAATCAAAATGAAAAGACCTCTGACGTTGTTGCTGCTGCTGCTGCTGGTGAAGAAGATCCCTACGCAGACTTTCCATTAAATCATTACACACGATCATTCTAACAATTCTAACTCAATAAAGTTGAGATGAACGACGAGCTGCTTCAGTGAGCTCTCTCCTCTCTCCTCTCCTCCAAACTGCAACTTTAACCTTATAGCTTTTACTTAAACTTCCATCATCCGATAAGTCTCTTTCATGAATTTATGGTTAAATGGCATCTCTCTCGTTGACCCCGCAGCACACAGCAGAGTCTCTCTCTCTCTCCTCCACCAACTTATTTCATTCGCGAATGATGAATGAACAAATGTAATTTATGGCTTTGTGACTTACGCAAAATTACTGAAAACACTCCAATCCTCAGTGGATTTAATTTACTTGGTAGACACTTCTCTCTCTCTCGTATCACTTGAGAGAGTAATCTTTAATCTTTCTACGTAAACAATTCTGGTTAGTCTCACACTACTGCAGTTGACTCAAGAGAGTCGAAAGAGGATTTAAGAGAGGCTGCATGTAGATTAAGTGCGTGCTCAAATGTCTTACGCATCTCAAGTGAGAGAGACACATAGTATAATAATAAGTATATTTGCATTTTAAATTTGTAAATTCATCTGGATGATGGATGGGATCGATTGAAGGAACAGTAGCGAGAGGAGAGGAGCAGCAGCAGCCAAGTTTTTCATTGCACGTCGTCTACTTAATCTCCAAAAGTAACATTGACCATGCAAAGCTGCGGTGAATGTAATTCAATGTAATCTGAGGCTGTGTGCGTGCGGGTGGAGGACTTACACTCAATTACAAATGAATCTCACAGGAGCCAAAAGCAAAGACCTTTAGTTCTCGTAGGTTTTGAGGAATAAAGACTTCAAGTGAGTTTATCGGAGAGACTCACGCATCTCCGCATCTGCAGACACATCTAAAAAGCTTGCAAGTGAGTTGTGTTTGTGTGTGAGTTGTTGTAAATGCAGATGCACTTTTCCAAATTGAGGGAAACGGAAGAAGACGCGGCGGAGGAGGATGAGGGTGTTTGTCCATCTGGCTGTCCGCCTGCATTTTGCCCATTGCTTCAGCCATCTCCTATTCCAGTGGATTTATTAGAAACGCAGGAAATGAAACAAAACTTGGAGAGATCGACCCGCAGTCTCCTCAATCATCCTCCTCCGTAATAATTGGGCGTACAGTTGTGTGTAATCCATATTCATCAGTACGGTTCACAATAATAACAACTCGGAGGAGAAGGGACAAGAGAAGAAGTAATGCAATTGGCCCTCTGCTGCCTGCCTTTCACTTCCTTCCTTCCTTCCTTCATTATCATAAAGTAAATTAAAGACACAATTCTACATGTGAGACCCTTCGATAAATGAGGGAGTTTAGTATTCGTAGACAATTAAAATAGCTCCTTGCTAGAAGACTTTAATGGAACTGGAGAGTCTCAAGAGTCCCCGTATAACTAGAACTGGAGCAAAACTAATGAAATAATGGAGAGTCTATCTGCTTGATAATTGGCGTGTGGCCTCATTAGCCATCCATATCAAGTAGTTCATCAGCCTACCGACTTAATTCTTAATTTACTCCATGCTTAATCGAAATGACAAGAAAGTTCATTGTTTCCAAGATTCGGTGGAATGGAGTGAATCTGATATTCTTCTTCGTCGTCTTCTTGTCTTTCCTGTAAAGAAGTAAAGGCCAATATGATTCGTCTCACTCTCCCAGTAAAGAACCACTCGAGTGAATTTCTTTCTGCCTGCATTACATCATCGCGAGACAACCACCCGTTCTCCGTGTGTATTTGCTTCACTTGGTTCTTTCTCTCTGGCCATTATGTGTCTAGCTGTGACCTCATTTTGCGAAACAAGGCTGGCATTAAAACACTACACCACTTAAAACGTTTAATTAAACAATCTTCTCGTACAACACTTTCACAATGAAGCTGAAATGTTACCGCAAAACTGGCTGTGTGCAATTTCTTCAAGTGAAGTTTGTTTTGTTTTGCACCAGAAATTGGTGTTCCTGCTTCGATTTTGGGGATACGAATGTAAACTTAGGTTTGATTCCGGCTTGTGCTTGTGACTGTCTGGAGTGTTGAATAAATAGTGGGATGAATTCGTGCGAAATGGCATGAAAAGTAGAGTAGTGGTGTGCAATAAGTCATGATGGAATTACGGAAGAGATTAGTGGAGTGGGCTGTAAGGAGAGAAGTGAGAGGGATTGGATGGAAATGAATGAGGTTTGGAAAGGCTGCTCGAGTGTAAATGAGAGGCTGGGAGAGATGTTAAGTAGGACAAGGAGACGATAGAAATTCCACGACCACATGGGACACATGAGACAAGCCGAGGAAGAATTCCATCTGACTACCAGAAAAAGAGGATTTGCAATTACACTCGGATGCTTTCACACGATGACATTAAAAGGAGAGAGACGACTCTCTCTATTCTTCAAATGATGACCATCTGCATGCGTTCCTTTTGCAAATTATTCTGCAAAAAGCCTGCAAAAATTCACGTAGACCAGAAGGAAAGTAGAGCACCGTAAATCGAATGTGTCGAAGTGTCTTCACTTTCAACTTCCAAGTTGAATGGATGGCTGGTTTTGCCACGAAGCCATTTCGGAGAGGACTTTGTCAGCAGAGATGAGCAAAAAGATTGGCCCTTTTTTATTGTGAGGCAACTTTTGCAATGAGCTGGTTGCTTGCTTGTAGAATTCTAGAATGTGAACTTCTAGTCTTCTAGTTTGTAGCTGATGTGTAAACTGTGTGTACGGTGTGTGTGTGTGTGTGTGTGTGTGCGGGTTTGTATACTTTTGTTCCAACACCAAATTCACTTTCAGAAAGGAGATAACTTTTCCTGTCGGAGGAAGGGAATTGGATTTTCCTCTGATTTGTGTAGATTACAGATCGCAAGTTGTCAAAGTGAAAGAGAGAGGCAACTTTCTTCTCGTCCCTCAATATCAATTCATCTCTGTTGTCTCTCTCAGCGTAACAAAAGACTCAGCGATTTACCATCCCATCCAGTTGATAAAGTTGTAAAAGGAGACAGAGAGAGAAGACTTCTTCTTGGGGTTGACACGCTAGACTAAAGCCAATGGGAAGGAACTCCTCTGTGGGTGTGTTTGGGACTAAAATGCGATTAAAATTTCAAACATTGTAAAATCAGTTGTGTGTTGGTTGAAAGGGTTTGTAAATAAACAGATCAGAAGGAAGGAAGGATGAAAGACTGTGTCTCGAGGATCTGAGAGAAGATTACATGAGATACTTGAGACAAATGTGATTTGTCATTTCTTCAAGTGAAATCAACTCATCCGAAGTGGAATCCAATTTGTCACTTGTATTTCCTTCAAAAGTCGTCATCCCTTCTTAAACTCTGAATCCTTTAAGTCGACCAGTTTACATAAGTTTAAAAGTGTCCTCCTTTCCAGAAATAATGATGAGAAGAGAAGACTCACTCTAAGCTGCCTTATTATTAAAATAATCCAACCGTTAAACCTTCACCGACGGATGAAAAGTAGGTCTTCTCCTCACTCTCTCTGAAGAAGACGAAGAAGAAGAAGGAGGAGGAAAATACACGTTTCTCCGTCTTCTTATCTCCTCCTTGTCTCTCTCTCTCTTCAGAGATGACTTGTTTTTACGAGTAAAATCAACAATTGACCCATAGCAGTTTATTCTTATCGTGGAATAAAATCCAGTTCGACCTGTGTGAGTGAGTAGCTTTTTATCCGTCCGTCCACCTCATCTCTCTCTCTCTCTCTCAGTCATCAATTCATCGTACTTTACCCATCAAACATTCCTCATCATCAAAAGAGAGAAACTCTTTTCCTTGCAGCAGCAGCAGAAGATAACTCGGTTAACTTGCCCAAAAGAAACAAGTCGTCGTGTCTTCATCCTCTTCTTATCAAATCTCACAAAAACTGACGCTTCGAAAAATCTCTCCATTTAACTTTGATTTCTTTTGGTATCCATCATTAAAATGTTGACCTTAAAAAAGGCCAAGAATGGTCTTACACACCTCCATCATTAAAAGCTTCACTTGCTCCAGGGAGTTTAATAATAATAGGCAGTCCTCAATTCCCCTGCTACTAGAAATTACACAGAGTCTTTGTATTACATTACTGCATCATCTTTCTCCTTCTCCTTCTTCTATTCATTCCACAAATAGTAAAAAGCATGAACCAAATTTTATTGAATTTATTAAAGCAGTCTGCTTCTACTTATTTAGACTGCCTCAGATTACCTCAACCAATTTCCGAGCAATTCAGAGAGTTTCATAATTTTGGATGTAAATGGTGGAAGTTAATATCGAGAGATGATGGAGCAGCCCTCAATTCCGCCCTTGTAAAAGTGGAATTTTGTGTGTGAGTGTAGAAGGCAAGTGTGTTTAACAAGGTTCTTAATCTCAAAGAAAAGGGATGTTGGATGTGTTGTAAAGTTGAAACGGGGAATTGAAATAAAATAAAATACTGCGATGGTAGATCGCTTGAAGGAAAGACAGGTTCATCTCGAAGACTCGGAAGGTCTTGGAGTATAATAAACCTTTGTAATAATTAACCAGGTGGCTGATCTAATTTAGAAAAATAATTAATTACTCCTCCACTTAAAAAGGCATGATGAGTTGGTTTGAAATGAGCCTTCGGGGTGAATGCTAACTCAACAGGGTTGAACTTTAAGTAGTGTAGAATGTACAGAGAGTGAAGAGGTAGTCTCCATTAAAGTTGAACACAGAAGAACGGAGGACTGAGCAGGAGAGGTGAAGGAAGTCACACTAACTGAGATGAATTGACTGACAAATTGAAATGACCTTGCGTCGAGTAGCCTCGAAGGAACGGAGAATGCGTGTCGTGTGAAGTTTAGTGAAGATTTTAAGGAAAGCCAAAGATCCAAAGATGAGCTACAGGGCTTCTTAATCGAAGCCCTGTCCTCGTCCGATGGATTTGTTGAGACTTTGAGACAACAAACTCTGTTCTCGTCTCTCTTTCCCTTGAGAGCAATCTTGTGTCATCTTCTTAGCGTTTAAGTAACAAGCCGACACTGGAGAAAATGAATCTCCCCTCAGCCTCACTCTCATTTTTCCCTCAGTCCTTTGCTGATTGACATGGACTAACATGTGGAATTCCTCCCATCATACCGAGACACACGAATGACACATACACACAACTCGCGTCTTCTCTTAATTGCCAACAACTTTCTCTACTCTTTCGTGAGGGAATCCTCCCAAAAAAATTATGTCCAGAATACAAAATGACCTGGTGGTTTCTTCTTCTTCTTCTCGAGTTTCTAGAGTCTCGTCGTGGTTGAGACGTTGAGACTCCCCAATTTCTCCAGCGATTATTCTTCTCTGTGTCTTTTATTACTTGTAATCTGCCTTGCCTGGAGTTTGCTAAATTAATCTTTCCCTTAGGATGGGAATGGGAAAGGGAAAAGGATGGGCTCGCGAGTTCATGTAGACTTGTCGAAACTCATGTTTTAGTCCTCTCTGGGTATCGCAGAGAGTCATTAGTTATTTGTAAGTCATCATTTATGTGAGGGATGGTCTTTAGCCACACAAAGAAGTCTGAGAGCGCAAAAAAGAAATTCCAATTGGAATGGAACAACAACAACGAGGCATTTAGATTGTGTTTGTGTTTGTGTATCCTTGCCTGTGTGTGTGTGTGTGTGTCGTGTTCTTCATCGACAAATGTTAAATGTCTTGAGACTCTTTAATGTGCGACCACGCCAAAAAACAATCCTTATTGTAGATAAAAAATTAAAATTACAATGAGGGAGAAATGCATTATGGAAAGTGTAGTCGTGTCTGCTTAGTCTGCTAGCCTCTCTTTGAGTGTTATTTAGCTGTGTGGTGGCATGAAATTGTGTGTGTGTGTGATTCATTTTTCTCTCTTCCTCTCCTTCTTCGTCTAATTATTACCTCTGATGGTTGTAAAACTAATAATGCTGGCTTGTCATAATAAGAAATGCGCATAGGTTGGATTACACGGAGTGGAGTGAGTGAGTCAGTGTGGCCTGAAATGTCTACCTACTTACTTACTTACAATATTGAAGAACAATCAAGTCTGGCCCATAGGAGATTGTGAATTGTGAATGAGTGTCGTTTGGGAGAGAGAATTAATCTCATCCATTGTTGCACACACACACACAGCCAATTGATAAGACCGAAACCAACAATTACAATTAGCTTATGTAAATCTGTGGGTTATTCGTTGGGATGTTTTCTTCTGTTCGTGGGAGAAAGAGAGCCGCAGAGATGCAGAACAGACGGATGATGATGATGATGATGATTACTCACGACTTGCATTTTTAAATTTTATTCCTTCAAACTTCAAACCAAAGTCTCAATTTGTGTTTATGGATGTGGTGACCTTTTAAAGGAAGATTGTTAGAGTGCAGAGTACAAGCGAAGAGAAGGTGTGTGTGTGTGTGTACATGGGATTTGGTGTGTGCAGAGTGTAATTAGAGGTCATTTAATGTCCAAATTTGAGGGTTTCTTCTTTAAGAAATAGTTTATACTAATGACTCATACATACACATACTTAAATCGAATTCAAATTTAATAAGTTCTCACAATTCCTATGGGCATTTTTTTAATTTGAATATCTTTGTGCTGAGGAGAGGTTTTAGTTTTGAGCAGGAAACACCCGAAGTTGTAGTAAGCCACGATGCTGAGTTTAATTTCGCACCCACTTTAACACATTACAAAGTCAATAATCTCCTTGAGCTCCACTCTTCTGAGTCGTCTGCTCCAGCAGATGATGATACAATAATCGTAATGTTCTTTTGAACTCATTGGAATTTATTACAAGATGAAAACCGTATTCGCATTATTTGTGTTGAAGGAAAAAGAGGGCCGCTTTCCCATCCATCAAACACCAAAGAATCCGTCCACGTTGTTGTCTCTCTCGTAAAGGATTCACCGCAACAGAAACAGAATATGTGCTTGTCTCTGTGTGTTTTAAGATTGAGACTAGACTTATATTTTTTACTGAGACATTCAATGCAAAAGCTACTCTCTCATCTGGTGCTCCGGTTGTGGTACAAATCCCCTCTCTCATCCACTTGTGCGTAAAACCAACCTTACAGAACAACTTTGGAGGATTGAAGTAAATTGTAAATGCAAAATGAACTTTGGTTTGTGGATGTCAACATTCAAAGAGTAGGTGGGTCGTCGTGCTGCTGCTGCGGCTGCTATTCCCATTGCAATGTGAAGTAAATGTGCATCCAACGAGACTTTCAACCCACATGCTTTTTTTCATCTTAGAAATCCGCATTATCTCATCTCTGTGCCCATCACAAGAAGAGCCTTGCGATGCACTAAATTCTTTCTCTCCCTCATCATCATCATCATGCTGATGACCAAATGAATCGCTTCATTCACTTTATCCACCTAAACTTGTGTGTGTGTGTGTAATGGTAATCTTGTAAGTGTCAAGTTATATACACACTCACTTTACACACACACACACACACACACACATGAATGGATGGATGGATGGACCGGACTTTCTTACATTTAGTATTCTGTATTACAGGCGGTCACGCCTAAAAACTTCTCTCATTACGTTCAATCACATCTCTCGAATTATTGTACCATCCTAAAAACTCAATCTGCGATACACAAAACACCCTCGGAATTTAATCAAGTCTTCCTTTTAGTATTTCACTTCCATGTGTGTAGTGCGTTGTCAGGAGGAGCATCTTCAGCGAGGAGCTTTTGAAATGCATTTGACAGAGCAGAAACTTCATCGCCAAAATGGCTTTGTCGGAGTTGTTGACTGTCTGATGAGGATTTGAGGATAGGTGAGGAAGGTGTCAACAATGAATGATACACACTCACAAGGATATTTCTATAGATTTCTTTTATTACTCAGCACCTATCATTCATTATCGTGGCTCTCTTAAGGATGTGCATGTTGTTCCGATTTGAGGCTCGAATGAAAGTCTCAGAGGGAAGGAGACAGATTGGGAGAATTAGGAGGCGCAGCCACACCCTCTCTTTCCAAATAAAATACTCACAGGACAATGTCCACTACTGAACCAATTATCACTTGACCAATCGATGAAAGACTTCTTTTAGACGAGAGACACGTGAAAGGGGTCTGAGGAAGAATTAAACTTGTTCTTCTTCTCTCTCTCTCTCTCTCGTCTATACTTGTATATTATTATTGAGAATTTAAACTGCGTTCGCAGTGAATGTAAAGTGGACTTTATTTTATGAAAGAAAAGAAACTCAGACTCCGTCGAGCCAAAATCCGATCCAGCAGCGATGAAAGTTATCATGTGTGTGAGATTTGTGAGAGTCTTTAGTAAAAGTAATAAAAACTGTGTGAGAGATTTGCTTTTTCCTTGTTCCGTGCCCTTCCTTCTGGAGTTCTGGAGTTTCTGCTGCTGCTGCTGCTGTTCTTCTTCGTCTTCGTCTTCTTGTTCTTTAATAAAAGTCAAGTTAATCTAATCTTGAATGCCGACGTTTATATAGGAATTAAGTTTTTGTTCAGACTTCTTTTTATGAGGCGATTTTAGTAGTAAAAAGTTTCTTCTTGTAAGATGCGGACGGGCACACTTCCTCGGAAGACACGCAATCTACGGAGATTAGCATATTTGGAGGAAGTTTTATATAAACGACAAGAACACGAGGCACTCCTCCACAGCGAGGAGACTTGAAGTCTTTATTGTCCTTATTATTTGGAAGAATAGTGTGGAGTCTCTGGAGTTTGTTTGTTGTGGAAATAAAAATAATTTAATATCTCATTGTTGTTTGTTGCAGGATCCTAGTCGGAGCCCCACTGGGTCAGAATCTTCAGCCGAAGACGAACAGATCAGGGGCGCTCTTTAAATGTCCAATTACAGGGTATGAGACTGATTGCCAACAAGTTGTCACAGATGGAAAAAGAGGTCAGTCTCCGGTTATTCCCATTATCGTAAACATTCATGAAAATCTGTTGGGTTACTTTTAAGTTTTAAATTGATGGCAGCTACCAAAAACCAAAACCAACGTTTGTAACTTCAAGAAACTATTCTTCTTCTCCAGGAGATTCCATCAAAAGAACATTTAAGGAAACTGTTTAACCGTAGTGAACAAGGAAAAAGGCGTCTTCGTCGTTGCTTATTTCATCGTAGACTTAATGAGATTCTATTAGACGTAGTAGAACAGGACAAAAAGAACTAGTGTGTTTAATTTGGTAACGTGAAATCACAAGTCCATCAATAACTAACTACATTTGACATGGGAACAAAATCAATTTACTCGAGTAGAAGAAAAGATGTCGACGAGGAAGGGAAAGACGAAAGACAGGAGATTATTATTCAGTTTTAAAATCTCATGTGCTTATTGACAGGTTGTGAAATATATCTGAGTTCTTAATTATAATAAATAATTCTGAAATGTGCCATGCAGACAAGTTTAGGATTAGATCATTCGTTACTTCACCCATCCTGTCAATTTACGTTACAGTGAAAAATAGAATTTTTCTTTAGTTAAGAAATTGCAGTTATCTTCTTCAATCGTAGACTCACGAGGTAGTTTGATGATTCTCCACGTTAAATTCAAAGGAATGGAGGAGAAATCACTCCAAATCAAAATTTTCTTGACAGGATTACGACTTTGATAAAATCACAAATCAGAATTCAAGTTTTATTGTCTTTGCACGTGCAATTTTTATTCTTCTACCCGTTCAATTATAATAACCAGTTCAATTCAATTCAGCTTTGATTAAGTAATGACGTAGCTACCCAAAGATTTATTGCTTTTGATGGGATGGGCTTCTTTCTCGTGTAGCTGAAAACCATCTCTAAATGGAATTAATTTTGTTGATAGGATGTTCCCATGTGTGTTTGTATGTATGTGTAGGTATTTTATGAAATGTGAAAGGACTTAATTTGTTATCTCATTTGGAATTCAGTGTAGACAGTTTTTTATCAGTCGCAAGGAATCTCGGGAAGGAATTAATTAAAGCATGAATGAAATGGGGAAGATTTTATTGAATGAATTTCCAGGTGAAAAGAGTGCTGCTCTTTAAATAATTTCCCATCGTAGAATCGACTCATTAAGAAGGAAAGTGTGAATTTTATTTCAACACAGGAAGTTGTGTAATTAACGTGTATAATTATTAACTACTTCCCCAAGTATAAAAGCGCTTCCCTCCTACTTTAGACTTTATAAAATAAGATACACAGACACAACAGGTTGTTTGTTATGTTACCAACTTAGATGGATGTCAAGATAAGCTTTTAATTCCGAACGGGATTCCAGGATAAAAGTTTCCTACGGATAAATCTAATTAAAGAGTAATTATGTGTGTGAAGTGTATACACATTCAATCATCATCATCATCGTAATTGTATTTAATTGTAATTGTTTATAAAACTCTTATAATATTTATTTAATTGTCTAGATCCAAAGAGCGGTTATTACGATCCGAGTAAGTTTTTCATCTCCACACCCACCAAACTCGTCTGTACTTTTTATTTTTGCGTGTGCCTGTTTTTTGACATTTTTGAGATGTTTTTTTAAATTTTTGTTTTGTGTCTTGAGTCTTGCCCTGTCTCAAATCTACTTACTACTACTATCTATATATATAATATATTCGTTCACAATCTTTCACACACACACACCCAAAAACCCACACTTCCTTCACTGTGTATTTCCCCGGTACTAATTAATTACTAATACTAATTAATACTAGATTTTTAGAGTATTTAATAACTTACGGTGTGGTATATGTTTGTATGTTCAAGGTTATGGGTCTGGGTCATGTTGGATATGGTGCATTTTGCGATTTTAATTGCAACAATTGGTTTATTGGGCATTTTAGATTTGTGGTGTAGGTTTAGTTAAATGCATTTTGGATACTCTCAGGGTTTATTTATGAAAGCAATTTGATTCGGAGGGAGTTACGATAGTTTCTAGTTGATAGTTCGTGGGAATGCATCAAAAACCGCGATGCAATGTTAAACTGCAATGGTGAAAGTTGTAATCTGTAGGCTGGTTATGGTTTTTTGCACACAGTCGCATGTTGGATATTTTGTCAGCAGCAGTTGGGAAATCCCCGTGAAAAAACTGAACGGCCAAGGGAAAGGGAAACAGTTTTATGGCGTGATGAATTGCAAAACTAACGCTGCTTGAAGTTAAATCGCTTAACGAAAAGAATGTTCCTTGTTTTTTGTATTTTTTCTCTTCTTCTCCTTCTTCTTCTTCCTATAAATCTCTGTCTGTTTTGATAAGTTTATTTTGTGTTTATGATGGATGAGTGTTTGTGCTTTTGTTTTTTGTTGTTTCAAAGCTTTTTCGTTGTATTGCATCTGACACTTTTGATTTTTGAGATGTAATGTCGTTCATTCACGTGTTTATATTTTTATTCATGTGAGATGCTTACGTGTTTTAATGAATTTTTGAAGTGTTTTGACTCTCCATAATCTCCAGTTTGGGTTTTTGACGATTTTTTAATGTACGAATTTGCTTTGCTTCGTGAAGATCAGCGATGAGAGACTTTTTGAGATCATATTTGAACTTTCGGTAGCATAGCGGACTGTCATTATTATTTTGATAACTTAATAACGATCCAACCGTTCGTCATACTTTTATTTATTCAGGACTCACAGACAAAAAGAATTATAATTCATGTGACGACGCAGTGTTTTTAGTTTTTGAAAGAAGAACACTTCATCTGCTCACGTTGGACGTGAATAGTAATATTTATGAAATTCACGTCCTCCATTCATCATTAGGACAGAAGGACTAGTTGTTTTGACAAAAGGAATCTACTCAATCATAATTTACATAATTATTAGGTGCACCACATTTACCTGCATCTCACAATATAATTCTCTGCACCCATTAAATTCAAATTTGAACTAATTTTGTAGCAGAGTCACAAGGGTATTGAAATAATGCTTCAAGCTTCCTTATATGTTTTTCAAGTTGTTGCGAACATTCATATTTTAAACAGAGCCCACCACCAAAGCTCTGTGTATATTTTTTGTGGAGTTTGGATTTTGAAAAAATCAAGTTCACCAACACAGCCATTATATTTTTAACTGCATTGTCCATAAAAAAGTAACTTCCATGTGAATTAATGACCCGTAATTACACTTAAATACAGTTTAACGCTTTATTCACGATTCAAATGAGTGCTACTTAACTCCTCAAACTAAAACTCCCCAAATCCAAAAAAAACTACGTTAACTCAAAAGGTGACATGGCTACATGACTACCAACACTGACTACTAATCTCCAATTTCATCCTCTCCAGGATGCACAATTAACCATTTCAGACACGTTGATTTTTTGAATAATTTTCCACGATTTTTTTGCGAATTTTTGGCACACGTACTACTCACTACCGACCCACCCACGTTCCCTTCCATTCAAAAGAGTGTTTTTTTCCGCATGAAAATATAAAGGCAGTACTTTTTTTTTGTTTCAAGTTTGGACTGGAACTACTCTAATTAATTAAGAAGCTTCAGCGAGTTCGTTTGATTACGCCCGTGTTAAGGATTTTATGATGATTCAATTGATTAACTAATTGGTTGAGTTTTGAAAAGGTTTATTTGGAATGAGTTAAAATTTGAAGGTGTATTTTAGAAACTTATGCTAAATTGATTGAATATTGAAACTAAATCTTGCAATAATGTATTTTATAGATTTGGAATGAGCCTTATATAATTCTTCTTACTCTTATTAAAACAGTTAAGATTGAGTGGCAGGAGTAGACAAGTTCATCAAACTGTTACGCACACACTTCACTCAGGATTTTATTGAATATGATTATTCCACATTGGAAATTCAAATGAACAAAACACACACACACACACACACACACACTTCCTGAATGTCATTCTGGAAGGACTTGAGATGAGATCCTTTGGTCTTTGGGATTCGGTTCATGTTATGCAAAGTGTGTGTGTGTGTGTGTAACAATAGGTTAACAGTAAGTGACGGAATGAGACGTGAAAGGTAATCTGACAAAGACCCATCCATCCATCCCCTCCCCAACAGTATCCCCATATCAAATTTGTGTTTGGGAAAAGTGTCAAAAGCAGAAAGGCAATCATTCACACTATTTATAACACAACGCCTTCACATTGCCATGTGATCTTCTGGTTGTGATTTCCATCCATCCATTCTTTCCTCCTTCACTCTCTCGTGTAATGCAACAAACATTGTACAATTGTACAATTGTACTCCGGAGTAATTCATTCAAATGTCATTATCATCTCTCTCTCAGCTTCTTACTACTCATTCACACATGGCTCGTTAAATATGAATTGCGCTGGAGGTAGCAACCGTTTACACGCTGGAGTTAATTCTCACACAAACCTATAATTCCACTGTTACATCTTTTTAGCCATCTTCAATAAGTAATGGGCAATAATGGGAGCTCACGAAAGGTAAAAGTGTAAAAGATCATCACAGCTAAAAATAACCTGCTTCACTTTCATAAACAGACTTTACAATATTCACGATCCATTTGTCATCATAATGTTGTTTGACTTTAAATTGAAACTGGATTTATTTACTGGCCTCCTTTTTATTCAAACTGGATTTCAATATCACACTTGGAAAAAGGATAGGATATAAATCATTTAAATCCTTTTTCGTACGAGAATAAAACAAACACGAACGGGAAAATTACTGTTGATTTGAAAAGCAAGACCGTGAAAATAAGTTCCCCCTTGTTTGAAGACTTAAATGGATTCATACGGACATTTGAATGTTGTGGTGAGAGGACATAAATTACGTGGGAGTGAAAATTTCTAGAGCAAAATAATTATGAAGGTGTTTTTTGTCCAGTTGTGTTAAAAGTTTAAAAGGTAGGAGGAAATGGTTGGAATTAACGGAGTTAGAGTTACATGAGTTATTCGAGGAATAAAATGCAGGCAGGCAGGAATACAGTGTAATCATGTAGATGAGTGTGATGGCGATGGCAAGTGATTTCCATCCTCAAAGTCAGCTAACATTCAAGAATGGTTTGTGTTTCAAAGGATATTGAGTTTCATTCTGTTCTGCAGGACTTGAGTCGTGATTGAGTCATTCTCATGCAACAAATGGCAACGCAATAATAACTGACAAACCATAACTTGCATTTTATACGATTCATGAATATAGAGTTTCACATTTGAATTGTTATATGCGAAAGAGAAAAAGAGAAAAAGTTTGATGAGTAATCGTTCTACATTTCTTTCTTTGGATTGAATTGCACACACACGATTTCCATGAGACGTTTAACCAGTGAGGATTCTCACAACAGAGCAGAGACGAGCCAACATCTGTCGTATTTCAAATTCACACATTCATGTCAGTCTCACTAACTAATTTTAGTTGGATGAAATCATACCACGTTAACTTTACGCTGTATCATCATCTCACCAATAAATCAGCATTAACTTCAAATCAAAACAGTTTTTAGGCATTTAACAATTGGAATTTATAGTGAGTCATCATCATGGACTTCCTGGTGGTTGATTTGATGCTTCAACGATGCTTTGATACACGAAAAAATATTACGTGTCGATTAGTCAACCGTGTAAATCACACGGTTGAACAGACACGGTAAAGATTCTCGATTACTTTTGGCTTTCGAGCTGTGTGTAACGAAATATTCCATGTCTTCGTGTCTTGAAGTCTGGAAATCTTATCGAAGGCATTCAAAAGACACTTCTCGAGCTTTTTCGAAGGATCAAGTGCAAAGTAAACTGAAAGACACACACACACACACACACACACACTGAGAGAAGGGAGAAAGATAACAAAAAATACATTTTTGACGCATCGTTTGTTGACTTAACTTTTTGGACGCACCAATATTAAACTCACACACACGGTAGGTTTAATACACAGACATTCGTTCGTTTCTACAGAGAGGAACTTCCCGACGTCCTAAGCTTATGCTTACATACACAGAATACACACACAAAACCACTGGGCTGCGATGAATATCCTCCGTCACCTTGTGTCTTATTCAGTCTTGGCAAAGCTTATGATTATTTCTGTTACAGAAAGCTGATCATAAAAGATGAAAAGTATATCTTCCATCATCCAACTGTGTGTGTGTGTGTGTGTGTGTGTGTTGTGTGGACTAAGAGGAGAGATTAGATTGATTCACGAGCAAATCTCATTGGATTTTATGAAAGATTCATGGAGAAGGGATTTATGTACATACGGAGAGAGTGTGAGAGAGTGAGTGAGTGATTACGTTCAAAGTACACAATCAATAGAGAGGCTCGAAATCCATTCTCAAAGAAATGTTTCCTAAAATAAAAATGACGTGATTGGGATATCGTGTGTATCTCTGCTTAAAGCAGATCTCTGGCGATTTTGGACCACCAATGATAATTCCTCCTCCACCTGCTTTTATTGAAATAGTTGGCTGCTGGCTGTTAGCTAGTCTACTTATCTTAAGTAAAAGGCGATAATGACTTAACATGACTTCATTTGCTCAACTCCCGTCTGTGTTTACCTTCTTCTCGATCCGCGTCTTTTACAACAGAGCAAATAAGTCTCGTGACTACGGCTGATGAGAGTCTCAAAAGCGATTTAATTGTACCTTGACCGTGTAGTTCTTGTGTGTGTGTGTTTATTCGTTGGAAGTTTTTGGAGTTATCTATGGCGTTCTCTCCAGAAAAGAAATGAAAGGGATCAAATTACATCCGCAGCAGGATCCGTCCTATTTGTTATTAGCACTAATGAAAGAGATCTTTTGATGAGGCCAACCTCATCAACAACGAGCTGCACCAGAGTTGGTTTCTCATCATCACAACTCGTTGACTGATCATCAATTCATATTCACTCACAATAAAACTATCAAGTTGTGTTGTTGCAGCCGACTAGGCTGTTATTAATTTACACTCGTTTGAGCAGAAACGTAGCATTACAAGATTAACTTCATCTTTGTCCTCTCGTCATCATCAAAGCGATGAATCTGACCACCGACAAACATTAATGCAACCCTCGAAGTGCATCTTTCATTGCACAACCATCGTTTCCTTCCGTAGAGGTCTCCTCATTAAACATTGCACTAAAAGTGATAGACTGGCGACTGGCTGCGTGGAGTTTTTCTCTAATGACCAACGATGCAATCAACGACGACCGCAAGGAGACACACAAACAGGCCCTCATTCTGTTGATGATTATGATACTCGTCTTGATTCTGTTGATGAGGAGACGTCATCATATCCTTCCTTCACCAACAAATTACCTTTCACCCTCCTCTCATGCAATAAATCCCAACTATCAAAATACTTCTGCTGCTGGCCCAGGCAACCAGACGTCCTTTCATCTCCTCGATCCTCATAAACAGCGATGACACCAATAGTATGCAGTGATTCACTGTATAGTGGTTTTTCATTGGATTCTCACTCCTCAACACGAATCTTATTTATCTCATTCGTCAGGAATATTGTTCTTAACATTGTTGTTGTTTGATCTCATCTGTAATATAGAAGGTAATCAATCAGTCAGACTCAAAGACAAGAGATTTATCACCACTTCCAGTTTCAATGATTCAGTGGAATGAGTCACGGACTTACATGGATCAACATGAGATTCTTAGTTGGCCAAACAATCACACACTGACACTGACATGAGTTGTACAGATAAAGTTGGAGTACTTTAATTGACACGGTTTGATCTTCTCCACGAAGATAGTTTAGTTTGTCACTTTGTCATAACATCAGTAGACTTAATGTTGCTATTTTTTAGTCTTGCAACTCATCGCAACCCACTGAACATATTTAGCGTGCAATTAAAATTCAAAATGCCTCTCTGTGTGCGCATCTGCTTATGAGCAAAGAAAGGATTGAATACTTTTATTTAGCAATAATTTTCGCACACTGTGTTGCAACTTAAGTACTGGGCCCATGAGATCACGCAGCCTGTAGATAAAGATAAAATATTAAAATCACAACGTCACACACTTCCAAAGACTTCCTCACCATCCGCATCATCGATCATTGGAGAATGTAATTAGTCCAAAGATTTGGCAAATATTTACTCACCCAGCTCCTCCAGAGATTGCCTCCTTACAACACATCAGGAGAACAAGGTTTATGGGACTGGCCTAAATAATCCTGTAGGAAATAATAAGACAAGATGCATCCACACTGGCTGGCTTCCCTCTGTTGCTACTTAAAGACGAGGAAAGTGCAAATTGCACACACACACACATGTTTGTCAGTTTGAATTTTTGCGTTAAACTATTGAAGTTAAAAAGCTGAAAAATATTTTAATTATTCTCAAAAGCAACGAAAATAGGCGAGTTTTTGTAAAAAAAGTGTATAAAAATTTTTTCTCTTGTTTGGACTTCTGAACATTACTAGCTTACTTGATTAATCTAAAACAGCATATGGGACGCCGTAAAACCTATCAACATAGTATAGTAAGCTTTTGACACCAATTTTGTTGTTCTAGCTCCATAAATTGGAAATCGCCATTTTTGAAACTTTGCGTCGCACCCACTCACTCCACCCCCTACGTACATGCTTTACGAAGTCATATATTGATTATCCACAATATATCAAGCATTTTGACACCAATTTTGCTGTTGTAGCTCCATAAATGCCAAATCGCCGTTTTCGAAATTTTGAACCACGCCCACTTACTCCACCCATTATGTACATATTGTATGAGGTCATACAGTGACTGCTAGTAATATTTCAATCATTTTGACACCAAGTTTGTTGTTCTAGCTTCATAAATGCGAAATCGCCATTTTCGAAACTTTGAACCACACCCACTCAGTCCACCCACTATGTACATATTATATGAGGTCATACAGTGACTACTAGTAATATTTCGATCATTTTGACACCAAGTTTGTTGTTCTAGCTTCATAAATGCCAAATCGCCGTTTTCGAAACTTTGAACCACACCCACTCAGTCCACCCACTATGTACATATTATATGAGGTCATACAGTGACTACTAG